>JAWPHD010024550.1:0-18866 GCA_037043455.1 Cyrtodaria siliqua | reverse complement strand
TCTTGTTCCCCCAACATCATTTTTATAATCGAGCCATCTTTTATTATATGCGCGCGCATCCCCACGTGACGATGTTTACAGATTAAGTGCACATTTGAGTCTGACGTAATTTTTACAGTTAATATTTACTTTTTGGCATATTTTTTCTTGTTTTTGTATTTAGATTAAGCGCTATGCATTTCAGATAACACATACTGAAAAAATCCCATCAAATTAAAAGTTATAAGAATGACGGCTATTGCTTCTCGACGACTATTGCTTCTTTGCCAGTACATGTGATTTCATCTAAACTTGTCATAAATTTAATAATAATTTATAATAGATGAATGAGCACGCCCCTGCGAAATTTTCTAGAACTGTGCAATGAACAATTCTTGAACTGTTCCGGATAGATTGTTCAAGAACTGTTCTTGAACTGTACCTAATCTGTTCTGGTACAGTTCTAGAGCAGTATGTGAACGTTAAATGAGACAAATTTACTAGAAATTATGTTCAAGAACAGTACTAGAACTGAAGTTCAAGAACAGTTCTAGAACTATCTGTACTGGTATAGTTATAGAACTGTTCCAGAATGATCTGTACTGGAACTGTTCTAGAACAGTTCTAGAACTATCTGTACTGGAACTGTTCTTAGAACATAAGCTCTAGAAATTTTGTCTCATTTAACATTCATGCACAGTTGTAGAACTGCTTAAGAACAGATGAAGCACAGTTCTAGAACTATCCATACTGGAACTGTTCTAGAACAGTTCTAGAACTATACAGGAACTGTTCTTGAACATTTCCAGTAAGATAGTTCTAGAACTGTTCTTGAACATAAGTTCTAGAATTTTTGTCTCATTTAACGTTCATGCACCATTCTAGAACTGCTCAAAAACAGATGAAGCACAGTTCAAGAACAGTTCTTGAACAATCTATCCAGAACAGTTCCTGCACAGTTCTAGAACTCCCTTGGCCACTAATTTAACCTACATAACAGTTAACAATTCATTAATTGAACCTTCAGAAGGCCTGGTCATACTTGGTGAAATGTTACATATGATACTGAAATGAAATAATATCTGCAGTGCTGAATACCATTTTTCTGTCAGCAACAAAAAAAGAAAGTCAATCCGCAAAAACACATGACAATAGGGGTTTCATTTTAAAATACTATTTCTAAAGACTACATTTAGAAAGTTCATCTTTCAAATACAACTATTAAATGTATAAGATGTTTTGACACAATAAGTAATTTAAGTATTATCATAAAACATTTACATTTAATCATTAAATGGTGCAAGCACAATCTTCAGTTGGACTGCCATTTTCCCGCCAAAAACTCAAAAGATGGTGTCTGCACTTTATTTGCAATCTTTGTCAGAATTGCACTCAGGTGTCATATATTAGTAAAACAATCCATTTTTCTTTCTACTTCTAAGCTAAAAAAAAATCTTCATAAAACTTGCTACACATATAGTGGTCATGTGATGTATTTTGATATATATAAACTTCTTACATATATACATGATTATTTGGCAATTTCAAACAAATGTATATATTTACAAGTAAAATACAGGTAATGGCAAAATTTGTGAATATTTCAAATTGCAAATATAAATGAAGACATGGGCTTTTAAACTCCAGATAATGTTATTATATTAAACTGTTCATGCAATAATGATTTTCATATATTTGTTTGTTAATACTAGTATAGATTTGTTTAATTAATGTAGATGAACCCCTGCGAAACTCTGTTCTTATACTCAAGAACAGTTCATGAACATTTCTAAACTGTTCTTAATTCATTGTTCTAGAACATGTTCTTGAACATTTTCAAGAACTATTGAAGAACATTTCAAGGACTTTATTTTTTAACAACATTCATAAACATTCAGGTTGTTATGGCAAAACCTGTTCTGGAAATAGTGTTATAAAATTATGTTGTTTTGTGGAAATACTCAAAAGATTTGAAACTTTTGAACTTTAATTTAATCAACACAAAACTTAAGTGCTACAAAATAAATGTCTTTTTAGACCAAGTTTATGGATAATTGTTTTCATGTCCCAGCAAAAGCCATCTATTAAAGAATTAAGAACAGTTCAGGAACACCTGAAGTTCCTAAACTGTTTTTGATTTGCTCTTGAAATTGTTCAAGAACATTTTTAGAACATTTTCTCTATTTAAAGGTTCTTGAACTGTTCTAAACTTGTTCAAGAACCTTTCAAGAATATCTTAAGAAAAAAATTAAAGATCTTGAAATATTCTTCAATACTTCTTGAAAATGTCAAGAACATATTAAGAACATATGTTCTAGAACAATGAACAGTTCAGTTCTTAATGTTCTAGAACTGTTCATGAACTGTCCTTGAGTATAAGAACAGAGTTTTGCAGGGGCAGTAACACAAATTGTGCAATTATGTATAATTTATAGAGATAATAAATTACTTCCAATTTTGAAAATCTGCAATGCAGGTAAGTACCTTTATAAAAATAAAATTAACAAATATTGTCTTGGTTTATCTGTTTATAAGCTGAATTAAATTCTAAAAAAAAGTTACCCCTTGTCATTATACTTAACCCTATGCATACAGTACATATAGTGGTATCCTTGTCTGTTTACCCTATACTAAATACCTAAAAGAGGTTAAAGGGGGACATATGTGCTCTAAGACAAAGTGTCTAATAGAAAGTTCACATGGTTTGTTAATCTCCTAGAATTTTTAGCTCTACTGGCCGTGTCGTCCGTCCTTTAGCAATTTTATAAAATCGACATCTTCTCTGAAACTGCTTGAAGGATTTTGATAAACTTCATCACAATGTTACTTTGAGGAGGCCCCCTCTCAGATTTGTGTTTTTCATGGCCGCCAGTCATCCAATATGGCCGCCATGGCTAAAACTAGGTCAAATTTAAGGAATTTTCAAACATCTCCTCTGAAACCAATTATTCCATTATTGTGAAATACCATAAACATGTTCCTTGGGTTGGCCTCTATCAAGTTTGTGTTTTTCGTTATCATCGAATTATCAAATTGGCCGCCACGGCGACTCAAAGTTTATATAGAGTTATATAGGAAATGGCTAAAAATAACATCTTCTTTGAAACTGCTTGAAGGATTTTGATGAAACTTCATTACAATGATCTTTAGGATAGTCCCCCTCATATTTACGTTTTTCGCAGCCGCCATTATCCAAGATGGCCACCATGGCTAAAATTAGGTGAAATTTAAGGAAATTTCGAACAACATCTCCTCCGAAACCACTTATTCCATTCTTGTGAAATATCATAAACATGTTCCTTGGGTGAGCGTCTATCAAGTTTCTCTTTTTCGTTATCGTCGAATAATCAAAATGGCCGCCACAGCGACCAAAAGTTTACATAGAGTTATATAGGAAAACGTTAAAAATGACATCTTCTCTGAAACCGCTTGAAGGATTTTAATGAAACTTAATCACAATGATCTTTAGGATAGTCCCTCTCAGATTGTGTTTTTTGCGGCTGCCAGTCATCCATGATGGCCACCATGGCTAAACTTAGGTCAAATTTAAGGACATGAAATTTTATCAAACTACATATTACCACTTATTCCATTCTAGTTAAATATCATATACATGTTCCTGTTGTTGGCCTCTATCAAGTTTGTGTTTTTCGTTGTCGTCAAATATTAAAAATGGCCGCCACGATAACCCAAAGTTTACATAGAGTTATATATAGGAAACATGTTTCTTAGGTTGGTCTCTATCATGTTTATGTTTTTGAATCACATCACGTCTCGTTTAGGCTCCTTCTGCATATTTTTAATCGTTCAACTGTTTTTGAGTTTGTATTACACAGTCATTGCATTCTTAAGTGGTTTTGTGTATTACCGGTAAGGCCAGAAAAAAAACAACTTGTTTCTGGTTACCCGACCGTCCCTATTTTTTGGCGCCGACCCTACAGTTTTATTTCATAGAAAAAAGGACGAAAAAGCTGGGTACAAAACGGTAATGTGTGAAAAGATTGAGTATGAAACATGCGCTAAAACATGGGGTCCTAAAACATGTCCGTCTCCAAGGTGCACTGCGCGGCCGTTTTGGCTACTAGAATTGAAAAAATGCAGCCATGGGACAGAGCAGAAGTTTATGAAAAACATTAATCATGACATGCTGCCATCAGATTTGTTCTTCCAATACCACCCAGCCTCAGGAAATGTTAAAATTCAATCTTTCACAGCCACATGTAAGATGGAACTCTCAGGGTCGGAGCTATTGTGATCACTTTTTGCCTGTCACTCAGTCTGCCGTCCATCAACAAATAAACTCACAATGGCAGAAAATATGTGTTTTCAATTTATTTTATTCAAAACAAACAAGTTAGATACCATGAGGTTATTTTCCTTCTCTCCTTGCAAAATCACTACAAATTAACTACTTGACAAAGTTAAAGATACCTTTAACATCGTCCAAACCACACGGGCAAAAAAAAGAAACAAAAAAAAAGAAAAGAAAAAAAATACTTACCTACCTACCCTAATTTTTTCAGCTGAGTAACCAGAAACACAGGTAATTTTTTTCTGGCCTAATGTGTCTTGAGGTGTCATTTTAATAGTACTAGTCATATAATTAACTTTTGCCATGTTATTTTCTATGCCTAATTTGAATGAAAAATCAGAGTGCATCAAGGCTAATTGGTATTTATATATGCTTACTGGTTGCCCTCCGTAACTTAACCTCTAAATTCTTTGACATTAAAAATATGTTAACCAAAACTAGAATATTTCAGCCTCGTTATTAATTTTAAGGATTACCGTGGAATTCCATGGATTTCCATGGAAATGCTGAAGATGTCATGGATTTCCATGGAAACACCAAAGATGCCATGGATTTCCATGGGAATGCTCAAGATTCCATGGAAATACAGTAGATGCCATGGATCCATGACCATGGAAATCCGTCCAAATACTCCATGGATTTCCACAGATTTCCATAGATGTTTGTGGAATTCCGTGGATTGCCATGGATTTCCATGGATTTCCATGGATTAATGTGGTTGCCACTGAATTCCACAGAATTTCTTTTTTTATTTAAATCACAATTTTTTTCCATGGAACTCGAAGGAAATTTCATGGATTTCCATGTATTTCTGTGGCACATCTAGAGATGGGCAGTGAGTGAGTGGTAAATGTATTGTGGAATTCACTAACAATATATGCCTTCTTCGGATGCTTAAAATCAAATAGGGGTCATCCTCTCACCACAGGCAGTTCGCCTATGAAGTTGCATGAGCTTTGCTTCAGGGAAAGAGGAGTTATGGAGCGGACAAGATTTTTCATTATCGGATGCCGGTGACCTTGACCTTTGACCTACTGAATCAAAACCTATGAAGTTACGTGAGATTTGCTTCAGGGGGAAAGGAGTCATGGAGTGAACCAGGATTTTCATTATCGGGTCCCTGTGACCTTGATCTTTGATCTACTGACCTCAAAATTAATGGGGGTCGTCCTCTCACCACAGGCAGTTCACCTATAAAGTTTCATGAGATTTGCTGCAGGGGGACAGGAGTTATAGAATGGACAAGGTTTTTCATTATCGGGTCCCGGTGAGCTTGACCTTTGACCTATTGACCTCAAAATTAATAGGTGTCGTCCTCTCACCACATGCAGTTCACCTATGAAGTTTCATGAGATTTGCCTGAAGGGGAAAGGAGTTATGGAGCAGACCAGGTTTTTCATTATAGGGTGCTGGTGACTTCGACCTTTGACCAACTCTAAATCAATAGTGGCCATCCTCTCACCACAACCAATTCATCTATGAAGGTTCATGAGATTTGCCTGAGGGAGAGAGGAGTTATGAAGTGGACAAGTTTTTTCATTATCAGGTCATGATGACCTTGACCTTTGACCTACCGACCTCAACATCAATAGGGGTCATCCTCTCATCACAGGCAGTCCACGCATGAAGTTTTATGAGATTTGCTTCAGGGGGAGAGGAGTTGTGGAGCCGACAATGTTGCGTCTACAGACAGACAGACGGGCAGGGTGAAACCAGTATACCCCACTAAACTTCGTTTAGCGGGGGTATAACAATACATATGACCAAGTAATCAGACATAAAGTGAGACTGTAATAACATCAAGTTAACTGAGGTTAAGTTACCTAACCAAGTTACCTAACCAAGGTAAGGTTTGGGGAAAATAACGCAAAATATGACCTTGACCTAGGTAATTTTTGTCATTCAGTGATGTCCGCCAAAGCCAACAATACATATGACCAAGTATCAAAGACATAAAGTGAGGCAATCACATAAAGTTAACTGAGGTTAAGTTGCCTAACCAATGTTAAAGGGTCCTCCAAATTGAAAAATAAAGTGATTTTAAATGAAAGCTTATTATAATAGAATGTCAATGTCATCGTCCGTTTTCTCAAAAAACGTTGATAAATGCAAGTTTTACAGGTATGAAGTTTACCTA
Organism: Cyrtodaria siliqua; assembly: GCA_037043455.1. Lineage (NCBI taxonomy): Eukaryota > Metazoa > Mollusca > Bivalvia > Adapedonta > Hiatellidae > Cyrtodaria > Cyrtodaria siliqua. The sequence continues at coordinate 12,438 of JAWPHD010024550.1, read as the reverse complement.
TACATAAAAAAAACTGGTGTGGGATCGATCTTCGGAAAATGACGTCATAAGGGGTTGACCAATCACATCTTCCGTACAAACTACCTAATTTACATAATCAATTATGGCGCGTATCTCTGTGTAAACAAACCGTTACTCTTGTTGGATGTTCATTTTTCTCATATAGCCTAGGTGTTTTAAACCCTGGAATATTATTGATGTGTTCGTGTCTTCACCATGCTGAAAATGTGCTCATTAAGCTTTTGTAGAAAAGGTAAACAGGAAGGCAGTGTAAGTCTACACACATTTCCATGTGGCCGTCATCAAACTAAATCGATTGAACTTGTTGTTTTGCAAAACGGTGTGAAATGGAATTTTTCAGAGCACTCCCGCGTATGTTCGGACCATTTTACTGAAAAAGATTTTGATGACTCTTATGTAACGAAAAAGAGATTACCGTATTTACTCTATCAGTTCGGACGGGATAAAATAATTTATTTTTTTTGGTGTCAGGAAATATAACTTTCCAAAATTAATTCATATTTGCCAATGTCCGAATAGTTCGAAAGGGAACGGTAAATTAACATTCTACGGTAAGTATTTTTAATTGTGATGTTCGGGGCAATCTCACCTTCGTTGTTTACGGTAATTACGAAAATCCATCCATTAATTATCACTTATAGGTAATTATTCGGCTATTCTATAAACTGTCTAAAATTACGGTACTCAACTTGGGCAAACTGTAAAACCTGTGAAATCAGTACACAGAGACACACTTTACACGCTGGTAGAGTGGGTTATTCCTTTGAATTTTGCGGTGAGTGAGCGGTACACTGTTTGATCTGTGGAACTGTCACGTTCTAGTCACAAGTGTAGTTATATGCTGGCTAGTGCGGACTGTGTAATAGTATACTGGGCTATATGCGATTCAATCCACAACAGTGAACTAATAAATGAACTTTATTGAATAATGAGACAATGCACTTTTTAAACATGTTGATTATTTTATTACAAAATAAAAACATACAAGGTATTGCAGAAAATAAATTAAAATTATAAAATAGTCGTGTTCTTTGTCCATTTAATTGCACCATCATGTTATTCCTCAAATTGAAGTTAAAAAACAAAGCATGCCATGCTTATAATATGAAATAAAAATTATTTGATGTGCCTGTACAAACAATCGCACAGCACTTTACCTGTGTGAGTGAGTCCGTATTTTTTTGCTGGTGGAATGGCCCACTAGCTACTACAGCGACAACACAAAACAACCAATAACACCTACATTGGAATGGTTTTACCTGGTTTAAACAATTGTTTCAACACGCGCCTGACCGATTACACAGAATTTATATGGATGTTAATAGCATGGGTCAGTAATAATGTAATTGTTTCAAAATGGCTCGTTAATAACAGTAAAAAATCACTATCAAAATCTTTTTATTTAATTGCATTAAACAAGTTACAATTAAATTCATTGAAGTATATTCTGCTGCCTCTGTTGGTAATTATCGAGATGCAATCAGCAATTAGAAGAAGTCGTTGATCGTAATTTTAACCTGTCATTTTCGGCGAATAGTTCATCTTTTCCTGATGTCCGAATTTATAAAACCATCAAAACTATTGAAATAAGATTGATTTCTTAATATGTCCGAACACTAGTTTTATTATTTCCTTCAATTAATTAGGTGTCTGGAATTAATAAGTGTCCGGACTCATTGAGTAAATACGGTAGGTATCGAAAACTTTAAACCAATGCTGAAACCTGACGCAATTCCCCGATTCTCCGATTTGCAGACCCACAGACGGAGACACAGGATGAAGACATTGAAGAATCCAATACCATGGGTTTATTTGTATTATTCGTTTATTGTTTTCATTTATACTTTATACGCTCAAAATCAAAGTGGATGGGGTAAACAAAATGTGTTCAACATTTTCCACTTCGCTCGCATTGTTTACTTCGTTTGTGTCCGCCATTTTGATTTCTAATGAACCATGGGTAATGCGTGACGTCAACAGGGGTTTTCCATTCGGCTGTTTCCGTGAAACCTCAGTTACGTTTCCGTGACAGGTGTGTATTAGGGGCAAATGTGCCGTATGGATTCGTGATTTACCGATGAACGAATAGGTTTACGATGTTGACCGAAGTATTTTTAGAAACTGCTAATCATTGTCTTTGTAATACAAAGGGAAGTTATTTCAATTTGGAGGACCCTTTAAGTTACCTACCGGTAACCAAGGTTAAGTTTCGGGAAGATAAGCAAAACATGACCTGGACCTTGGTATTTTTTGTCATTCAGTGATATCCATCAATGCCAACAATACATATGACCAAATATCAATACAAAGAAAATGAGACAATCACATACTTTTTAACTGAGGTTAAGTAATCTAACCAAGGCTGTTACCTAACCAAGGTAAGGTTTTGGGAAAATAACGCAAAATATGACCTTGACCATGGTCATTTTGGCATTACGTGATGTCCCTTAACCCAACAATGCATCTGACAAAGTTTCAGAAAAATTCGAGCAGTGGTTTTGAGATATAGTTGATTTAATATGTGGCCGCCGCCGCTGGAAAAATGACTGCTATGTCTCGCTACCCACCATGTGGGCGAGACAAAAAAAGCAATTTAAAAACTTTTTGTACTGAATTTATATAATCGACCACATTAACAAAAGGTCTGTTTGTTTTCAATTGGGAATTTGTTTCTCAAAATTGGGGGAAAAAGATATACCACCATAACAGCCATGATTCTCACGTCTATAATTCAGCAATCTTTCTATGACTTTTCAATGGTGAGGTATAGAGGTGTAACAATACATCGAACTATCGATGTATTGCGATTGTGATCGTCCCGATAGTGTACATCGATAGCAAATTGAACTATCGATTACTATTGCCGATAGTATGCTGAACTATCTAAAGTTTCAATAGTCAGTTAATATTTATATTTCAACAAATAATCTGATCAAGTAATTCATTTCGGAGTTTTTATGTTTGCTATGTCGTGTTCTCTTCTCCCAAAATAGCACACTCGGAAAACTAAGCAGGTGCGTGTATGAATTCATTTATGGCCTAGAGGGGGATCGGCAGTATTGATAATTTAATCTGGGGATTCCCCCGAACACATGGTGACTACTAAAAGACGGGATGATTGATACGCGATTGTTGAATGCGCACAAAGTAAACATCTAAAACTGGTACTTTCAAATGGTTTATTGCACCGCAGAAATATTGAGTTAACATAAATATTAAAGCAACTTAGGTGAGTATAGTTGTTTTATTTGGACATTATCAACTATTTACTGGACCGCTTTCCATCTGTCCCGTGTAATTTTGAAACCCGTATTTTAGTAGTTAGACATGTGACATAGCAACGAGAAATATGGTCGCTACCGATTTCGAAATTGTAAAAAATAAGACTGCAAAGGACCCTGTTTGGTCAAACTTCGGGTATTATATATCAAAGAACTATAATAACACAGCTAACAATGTTACAAAACATTAGTATTGCAATAGTATAGCACAATAGTAATAGAATTGCAACTGTACTTTCAGCAATAGCAATACTATTGCAATAGTCAATTGTCCCTTCAATAGTCAGCCCTAGTGAGGTAGCTTGGGAAATACTTGGGAAATACTAGTGAGGTAGCTTGGGAAATACTTGGGAAATACTTGGGAAATACATCCTTATTATTAGTTAAATGTAAGTACATAATTTTTAATGATTTATTGCCGTTACTTTCAAAATCATTGCTCAAGTTAACATCAAGATCATTTTATAACGGTGAATACAAACAACTTCAAAAACTGTTACTTTACATTCAGCATAATTATCTTAAAGAAACTAACCCTCCAAATAACTGACAAACAGCTTATCAAATTTATGGCCAGGTGTTTAGAAAAAATATATTATAGGTGTCTGCATTGATGGCAACAACAGTTTATTATTACAGATTATGGTCATATTACATCTACCAGTTACCTTTTTTAGCTCACCTGAGATGTAGGCTCATATGGAGACATCTTGTGATCATGCTTTGTCTTTAGTCCATCAGTTGGTCTATCAACAATTGTTTGAAATGAAATTGTTTTGCCAATTTTGACCAAATTTCATCACAAATGACTTTGATTTTAAACTTACAGTAATACACTAGCCATAAGTAAGACACATATAAATTGATCATAAATAAACAGCTCTCTCATTTTTTCCAGTAAAATATATCCTTGAAAATCATGAGCAGAGATGTGGTATAGAAATTCGAAATTTGAAAGATTTGTATTCATAAAAAAAAAAAAAATTTTTTATTTATTAAAAATATTTATTATTTTATGCAGCCCCTGCAATACATAAACAACGGATATCTTGTTATTTCCGAATGCTAGTTTGAAATATAACCATAGTCAGCGCATGTAACCAAGCTATTAGCACATTAGCTATTGACTATATGGGGTTCTCTCTGATAAACAGTTAATCACAACGCGGTTTACCACAAGGCTCTATCTTACGACCTCTCCTATTTTTATTATTCATAAATGACCTTCCTATATGTCTTGATGGTACTGTCTCTAATACAGACATGTATGCTGATGATACCACTATCTACGATGTTAACACATCAAAAGCAGTAATTGAGCAAAATCTCCAAACCGCTTTAAATGCCCTCAATGCTTGGTGCCTAAATAATGGTATGGTTTTAAACACTGAACAAGAGGTCAATGACCTTGAATCTCTACTGGCAGGTTCTGAAAGCTAGATCAGCATTCCTGTGAAGTTTCATGTAAATCTGTAAAGTAGTTTCAGAGGAGTAGTCGCTACAAGTTTTTACTATACAACTCTATGTAACAAAGATGGCCGCTGCAGCCATGTTTAATGACGAATCAAAACGATTTTCGACAAGGACCAACATCATGTCATGCTGATCATTTTAGAAAAAGTCCTATATCAATATCACTTACAGTTTTCAAGGAGAAGACAAACTTGTTTTTTAACAATCTATTTTTAGCCGTGGTGGCCATCTTGAATTTCCGGCTGACCTGAAATATTGCAAGGATCAATGGGACATCAAGAGCAACATTCCTGTGAAATTTCAAGAAAATCCGTCAAGTAGTTTCAGAGGAGTAGTCGCTACAAATGTTTAATATATAACTCTATGTAAACAAGTGTGTGTGTGTGTGTAATTCTAAGGTTTATAGTCCGTCCGCCAACGAACACGTCAGGGTATACCTGACGCGATGATCTATGTAAACAAAGATGGCCGCTGCAGCCATGTTTAACGTCGAATCAAAACGATTTTCGATAAGAACCAACATCATGTCATGCTGATCATTTTAGAAAAAGTCCCATATCCATATCACTTATAGTTTTCAAGAAGTAGTCGCTACAACTTGTTTTTTAAAAATCTATTTTTAGCTTTGGTGGCCATCTTGGATTTCACATTAACATGAATTTTTGCTAGGATCAACTAGACTTCATGGGCAACATTTCTGTAAAGCTTCATGAAAATCCATCTAGTAGTTTCAGACGAGTAGTCGCTACAAAAAATTGTAATGGACAGACGGACGACGGACACCGCACCACGGCATAACCTCTGCTGATCTTTGATCAGTAGAAATAAAAAACTTAAGTGCTTTTAGTTACTACATCTCAGAAGCGTGCAAGACTTGTTAATAACAAATTATCATTAAAATATATAATAACACTGAACTGCAACTTACAATAGGTGATAAAAATCTAGGAATGCATATAGATGAACACTTGGAAGTCCGATATATTCCTAAGAAAATATCAACCAACATCTGGCTACTGTCAAGAATGAAATCATATATTCCTTTAAATTACAGGATAATATTTTATGAGGCATATGTTCAACCTCATATAGATTACAAACAGTAATATAATATGTAATATTATAATATAATATATATTTGTAATATAATATCTATTTGTAATATAATACAGTTGCTGCCACGCGGATTACGACTAATCCCACTCATCGCGGTGATATTATCTCACCGCGGACACACTGATTTTTTCCCCGCTATCCGCGGACAGCCTGCTCATCACGGGGATAATACATTTTTTCCACCGCGACACAATCACCGCGATTCGCCGTGATCTGTTTTGATTCGCACACCGCTTTACCCGTTGTGAAATCGCAGGCCATCGCCGCGATTTATCTTCAGTATCAATGTACAGTCAATTTAATGCATTATTATTCATTAACTATTAAAAACCCGAAGCAGAAGACAATTTTATTTTTGTTTTCGGAAAATTTAAATGCCCGGATAATGTATACTGGGTCACGATAGTTATATGGCGGTTCCTATTACCGACTTCGCGGTGACTGAACATAAAATTCAAGTAGTAATTCTTATACTGGAAATTAGCATATTTTACTATTCTGCTGTTGGTTATTAATACATCGATGGGTTCTTTAGTCAGAAATAATCCGAAAAATTGTAAATAAACCCGTTATTAGTGCCGCCTTGTTAATAGGTACACACATCGCAAAGGATTGTGGGTAGCCAATTTATGTCCGGTGAAGAGAAATGCGACTTTTGGACAACAAAAACAAACAAGAGGTCAATGACCTTGAAGCTCTACTGATAGATTTTTGATAGCTAGGTCAACATTCCTGTGAAGTTACATGAAAATCCATCAATTAGTTTCATAGGAGTAGTCGCTACAAGTTTTCATTATATAACTCTATGTAAACAAAGATGGCCACTGGCGGCCATGTTTAATGTCAAATCAAAATAATTTTTGACAAGGATCAACATCATGTCATACTGATCATTTTAGAAAAAGTCCCATATCAATATCACTTATAGTTTTCAAGAAGTAGTCGCTACAAACTTGTTTTTTGAAAATCTACTTTTAGCCTTGGCGGCCATCTTGAATTCTGCTAGGATTAATTAGACATCAACGGCAACATTCCTGTAAAGTTTTATGAAAATCCGTCGAGTAGGTACAGAGGAGTAGTCGTTACAAGTTTTTACTATGTAACTCTATGTAAACAAAGATGGCCGCTTACAGCCATGTTTAACATCGAATCAAAACGATTTTCGGGACCAACATCATGACATGCTGTTCATTTTAGAAAAAGTCCCATTTCAATATCACTTATAGTTTTCAAGAAGTAGTCGCTACAAACTTGTTTTTTGAAAATCTACTTTTAGCCGTGGCGGCCATCTTGAATTTCCGGCCGACCTGAAATTTTGCTAGGATCAACTCGACATCAAGAGCAACATTCCTGTGAAGATTCATGAAAATCCGCCAAGTAGTTTCAGAGGAGTAGTCGCTACAAATTTTTACTATACAAACTCTGTGTAAAGAAAGATGGCCACTGGCGCCCATTTTTAATGTCGAATCAAAATAATTTTCGACAAGGATCAACATCATGTTATGCTGATCATTTTAAAAAAAAGTCCCATATCAATATCACTTACAGTTTTCAAGAAGTAGTCACTACAAATTTATTTATTTTAAATTTATTTTTAGCCGTGGCGGCCATCTTCAATTTCCGGCCAGCCTGAAATTTTTCTAGGATCAACTAGACATCAAGTGCAACATTCCTGAGAAGTTTCATGAACATCCGTCAACTAGTTTCAGAGGAGTAGTCGCTACAAGTTTTTACTATATAACTCTATGTAAACAAAAATGGCCACTGGCAGCCATGTTTAACGTCGAATCAAAATAATGTTCGACTAGGATCAACGTCATGTATTGCTGATCATTTTAGAAAAAGTCCCATATGAATATCACTTATAGTTTTCAAGAAGTAGTCACTACAAACTAATCTTTTAAAAATCTATTTTTAGCTGTGGCAGCCATCTTAAATTTTGGGCCGACCTGAAATTTTGCTAGGATCAATTAGACATCAAGAGCAATATTCTTGTAAAGTTTCATGAAAATCCGCCATGTAGTTTCAGAGGAGTAGTCGCTACAAGTTTTTACTATATAACTCTATGTAAACAAAGATGGCCACTGGCAGCCATGTTTAACGTCGAATCAAAACAATTTTTGCCAAGGACCAACAACATGTCATGCTGATCATTTTAGAAAAAGTCCCACATCAATATCACTTATAGTTTTCAAGAAGTAGCCGCTACAAACTTGTATTTTAAAAATCTATTTTTAGCTTTGGCGGCCATCTTGGATTTCACATCAACATGAATTTTTGCTAGGATCAACTAGACTTCATGGGCAACATTTCTGTAAAGTTCCATGAATATCCATCCATTAGTTTCAGAGGAGTAGTCGCTACAAATAAAAGTTTACGGACAGACGGACAGACAGACGGATGGACAGACAGACGACGGACGCCGCACCACGGCATAAGCTCTGCTGATCTCTGATCAGTCGAGTTAAAAACACACGATATTAAATGCATTAAAAGTTTGAAATACGTATTGCTTCCAAAATTGTTCATTGTATTTATCATTTTTATTACATTTTTCATTGATCCCTGCTCAAATTTCCCCCGCGAATCTATCACGGAGAATCGCGGCGATTTCTTTCTTTCGAGACTGGATTTTGCAATCGCGGCGATTTTTAGTCTTATAGTTTTCTTATAGATATTTCGGGTGACAATCTGCGGTACGATCGCGGGGATTTGTGACTTCGATTGAAAAACGGCCGCGGGGATGCTGCTAAAAAGTCGTAATCCGCGTGGCAGCAACTGTATGGAGAATAACAAAGAAAGCTAACATACAACTGTTATTATTGCAGAGGAGAGCATGTCATACGATTTAAAGGGAGTATGTCATACTCTGGAACAATTGTGTGGAATAGTATTCCTTCCTATATTAGAGAATGTACTTCTTTAACAAGAGGTCAATGACCTTGAAGCTCTACTGATAGGTTTTGATAGCTTGATCAGCATTCCTGTGAAGTTTCATGAAAATCTGTAAAGTAGTTTCAGAGGAGAAGTTGCTGACATTTTTTACTATATAACTCTATGTAAAAAAAGATGGCCACTGGCAGCCATGTTTAATGTCGAATCAAAATATTTTGTCAACCAGGACCAACATCATGTCATGCTGATAATTTTAGAAACAGTTCCATATCAATATCACTTTTAGTTTTCAAGAAGTAGGTGCTACAAACTTGTGTTTTTTTAGATCTATTTTAAGCCGTGGCGGCCGTATCCGGCCGACCTGAAAATTTGCTAGGATCAACTAGACATTAAGTGCAACATTCCTGTGAAGTTGCATGAAAATCTGTAAAGTAGTTTCTGAGAATTAGTCGCAACAACTTTTTTTACTATATAACTCTTGTAAACAAAGATGACCGCTGGCAGCCATGTTTAAGGTTGAATCAAAATGATTTTCAACAAGAACCAACATCATGTCATGCTGATGATTTTAGAAAAAGTCCGATATCAATATCGCTTATAGTTTTCAAAAGAATTAATCGCTACAAATTTGTTTTTTTAAACAAGAGGTCAATGACCTTGAAGCTCTACTGATTGATTTAGATTTCAGGAAGTAGTCGCTACAAACTTGTTTTTTGAAAATTTATTTTTAGCCGTGGCGGCCATCTTGAATTTCCGGCTGACCTGAAATTTTGCTAGGATCAATTAGACATCAAGAGCAACATTCCTGTGAAGTTTCATGAAAAACTGCCAAGTAGTTCCAGAGAAGTAGTCGCTAAAAGTTTTCATTATATAACTCTATGTAAACAAAGATGGCCGCTGACAGCCATGTTTAACATCGAATCTAAATGATTTTTGGCAAGGACCAACATCATGTCATGCTGATCATTTTAGAAAAGTCCCATATCAATATCACTTATAGTTTTCAAGAAGTAGTCGCTACAAACTTGTACTTTAAAAATCTATTTTTAGCTTTGGCGGCCATCTTGGAATTTTTGCTAGGATCAACTAGACTTCATGGGCAACATTTCTGTAAAGTTTCATGAATATCCATCCAGTAGTTTTAGAGGAGTAGTCGGTACAAATAAAAGTTTACGGACAGACAGACGGACAGACGGACGACGGACTCCGCACCACGGCATAAGCTCTGCTGTGGTGGCCATCTTGAATTCCCGGCCGAACTGAAATTTTGCTAGTATCAATTAGACACTAAGAGCAATATTCCTGTGAAGTTTCATGAAAATCCATCAAGTAGTTTCAGAGAAGTAGTCGCTACAATCTTTTAGTATATAACTCTACTTAAACAAAGGGGGGGAGGGGGGGCAAAAGTTCAAATAAAATAAAAATAAAAATTCAATTACACTGTCATTTTTATTTTTATATAATTATGTCTCAAATGAAACATGATGATGGGATATTACCCTGTATACATTTGTTTCCTCCTATGTTATAGTTGAGCCTGGAGGAAGGGGCATCAAATACACTAATAATGCAATTATGGTGTCATTTTTTCATACTTTTGCACATTAATTGGTATAATATATAGTCATCTAATAAAGAGATACAACACAGAATGTCAAATGATTTATTATTTAAAACTCGGACATCTTCCCTGGGGTTTGCGTTGGAGGGGGTGGGTGGTTGGTGGAGGGTAACAGGGGGTCAATTTATTTAAAAATTATTTCTCAAATGAACATTTTTGATGAAGGGATTACATTGTATATACTGTGGGGCTGTGTGTGTGTTGGGGGGGGGGGGGGGGGGGGGGGGGGGGGGACCTGTGGGGGGGTATGGGGGGAGGGAAGTGACCTGTGGGGGGTATGGGGGGGTTGACTGGGGGAAGTGACCTGTGTGAATAAAACGGCCAGGCCGTCGGAATTCATTCTAGTTCATATTATGTTGAAACACTAACTGGCATAATGTTATTTTCAGTAATTTGTTTGCTTTCGGAGACCACTTGTAATATTTCCGATTTTGATTCTAAACATCCAGATCAGTTCAATGACAGTGATTCAAAATGGTGATGTTATAAAAATAGCATGATTTGCATGTCTGTTTACGAATATACCGTTAAATGTAGATACTTTCTTGTCTTTCAATACAGACTGTGGATAAGATATCTCTTAGGCCAAAAAAATTGTTTGTTTCCGCTAACGGCTTCAAACAAAATAGGGTAGGTAGGTAGGTAGGTAGGCAAAACTTTTTTTTTTAATTCTTTTTTTTTATTATTAATGACCTTATCTTTGTTAATGAAAAAACACTTTTAATATGATAAAAATACTGGGGAAGGTATTACTGCCTAGATAATACATGGTTATGGCCCTTTTTCAATATTTGGTAATGTACACTGGAAACCCAAGGGGTTGTGGGTTCAAATCTCACTGGAGGAATATTTAATTTTTTTATCTCCATAAGAAACCTTGGTTCATGGGTTCAACTTTTTAAAAAAAAAAATTAAAAAAAAAAATTTGCAATAAAAAATGTTAGGGTCGGCGGCTAACTAATAGGGTCGGTCGGAGTTAGCGGAAACAAACACTTTTTTCCTTTTAAGCCTTAATAACTACTCCCAATAACAGATAACAAAAAATACATTTTGCCAATAACATAACATTAAATTAACCAACAAGTTTATTGTATTTCACAATTACAGATAAAACACCAATCACCAATAACTGCATGCATAACAGAAATAAATGCATTACCTTTTAATAATTGAAAGAAATTTCAAAGATGCCTTCTTAATAAATAAACTCGCTGCATACATGATCATCTCCAATCCAGCAGCAGGTAAAACTACAAATAAATACTTCGATATTTCAAGTGTCCTTGTAAATTGATGTAAATATGTCCGCATTCGTTGAGCACATGTCAAAATCTGAATGCCACTTCAGTCTTAATTGCATTATAATTATATTGTCAGGTTTTCTATATCCTTAACCAAGAAAGTTGATGATAAAACTGACAATGCAACTTATTAAAGGTAAAATTACAAGGTAAAGTGACTAATGCTTGTGTTTAATGCTGTTGCATTCTAACAACTGACCAATATTTATAGGTTATTTTCATGATTTGTCCATTTGTCGGGGGTGGGGTTGGGGGGGAGATAAAATCAGGATACAGTTACAATCTCCCCAGCAGGGCTTCTAAAATTTTAAAATGCAAATCGGTCCAGTTTTTATCTGCCCGTAAGAATCGCTCTTATTTTGAAAAAATCACTAAAATCGCCGTACCCCACCCACCATGTCATCTGCAACATGCTTTTTTTCTGTTCAGTCATTGATATAGAGAACTATTTAAAAAGTATGTTTGTATTATATTTGTATCTATTTATAACTTACTTTTATCACAATTTGTACATTTTAATGACTGACATCATGTCCTCGCTTTACTGAATGAATAATTTTCACTCAATATTAAAATTGTTGATCATTTGAGGAATTGAACCGGAAGTGTCTAATTAAACCGGGTAGGTATAAAACGCGGACTAACACGCGCGGACTAGCGGATTATATACGATTTTACATAAGTAATATCGTTTTTCATCAATTAGCTTAATTAATACCAAATGTTACGA
>JAWPHD010024549.1:0-18870 GCA_037043455.1 Cyrtodaria siliqua | reverse complement strand
TTTTATCTACAGTAACATGGACATACATGTATGAATAAAAATTCCGTTTTCAAATAAAAGGATTTAACAATTTGTTAATTAAACAACTTAGTAGCCATTATGCGTCGAGCGAGCGAGAAAATTTTTTATACTGAGGGCGTGCATCGAAATTGTTTGATGTTTTATCTACAGTAACATGGACATACCTGTATGAATAAAAAATTCCGTTTTCAAATAAAAGGATTTAACATTGTGTTAATTAAAGCACTCATTAGCCATTATGCGTCGAGCGAGCTAAGCGACCGAGACAATTTTTTATACCGAGGGCGTGCAACGATATTTTATCGACAGTAACATGGACATTCATGTATGATCCGGAATTTTTACGGGGCGCGCCCCCTGTATCCGCTAGTGTACATATATGCAGGACTCCAGCTAGCTCTGAGAAATTGAAAGTTGAGGATAATTCAAATTGATTTAATGCACAGACACATAAAAAAGTATCTCAGCCCCTGTTGTAAGCCCAAGCAGGCAATACGTTCCGAAACTACTAAAGAGTTAAACGGACAATTCAACTCGATTTAATGCATACACTGACATAATACAGTATTCTCACCACAGCGTGTTCCGAAACTACTTAAGAGTAAAACGGATATTTCAAATTGATTTAATGCATAGACTGACATAATACAGTATTTTCAGCACCTGTTGTAAGTCCAAGCAGACATCGCGTACCGAGTAAAACCAACTAACTATAAGCCCAAGCACACAGCAGTAAGATACACTCTGGTATATACCTGCACATAATCCCCGTGAGGGGGTGCTGCAGTATCAGAAAATAGATCAGTAGATATTGCCTGTGTATAAAATGGTCATGATAAAATAAGGCCTTGAGGTAAACTTTATTTTCTTATACAAAAATGGAATACATATGCAATGTATATGATTTTTCAGTCGCTCTCCGGATTTCCGGATTTGCCATAAAACCAAAATGTTCATGATTTAACAGCTATACTTTCACAGTTTATCAGCTATGTCCCGAATTGGTCCTGTAACGCTCCCTAGTCAGAGGAATATATACAAGTGTCGAATCAGTGGGGGACATCTGTGTAATGCACTGACTGGATATACAATTAACGCCTAAAGACATAATTAGTGCCTTCAGTGGCATAAGGACATTCGTATGGTATGTTTAATGAAATAAGAAATCATTACACAAGTAAATATTTTTGGAAAATACCTAACATGATCAAATTTTTAGAAATTTTCAAATGCGAAAACAAAAAGACACTGCAAAACCTTAACGTCTTTATATATAAAGCCTTTGAAATTAGAAAATCAATGGTGTATAAGTAATATATTTACAATAACCGTTGTTTTTATGTTATTCTAAAGTTGCATGTTTACGTTATAAGTGAACATTTGTTTATTACAAACTATGTATACATAAATTGTGTACTAGATAGAAGCTTTCCATTTGTCGCGTTAGTTAAATTTATATATAATTAATATAAATACATGATGATCATGAACATATTAGCGATTCAGTGTGATGGTTCAGTCACCTTCTCCGCATATTTTGCGGTGAAAGCAAAATAACAACAACATTAACTGCGAAAGTATTAATTGCTACCTTATACATATGAATACTTTTCTGTTAATTATGTTAGTCGTTGGTATAATGTTGTATTTATGTATCATCGCTTAAGTAATGGTGTGAACATACGCAGTCCTTATAACAGTATGTTCCACCTACATGTGAAAGGCATGATAGCCAGGCACAAACATATGAACTAAGTTAATTACAGCCCGGACTCGTACTACAAAAGCAGAAGTGAGTATGTCGCATGGAACTATAAATTTCGACACCTGCCTTGTTTGTTCAAAGAGTTTATGGACATTTAGTTTTCTTCTTTGCAATTAGGCGACATTTTAAACTATTGTGAATGTCAAAGTAGGTCGCAGCGTTGATATCCCGTCTTGACAAACAAGATTTTAGGTGCATCGTTGGCTTTTAACACGAGGGAAGCTTACACTATAAGAATTAAATCATTCGACGCATTTCGGGTTAATTGCACTACGCATATGACCTGGCCTCCAAGCATACTTCATCACGCATTTATCTTTAAAGGCTGCGCAGCCGCAACAGCCCGTTCATATTTGTCGGGCATTAGTTTCAAATGTAAACGTTTGCATTTATCAGATGTAGATCAGACTACACCAATTACCAACCAATCAGCGGGCAGGGAAAAAGTTCCAGGGTAAATTCGGAGCTATTACACAGAATCTCTTAATTTTGATTGGTTGACAAGTTAAACAAATCAAAAAAAATTGCTAAAAAATTACAATTCAACTTTTGAAGAGTACTTATAAAGGTTAAATCATACATTTGTGCAATGTATTCATAATGTGTTGCATAATCAAAGAAAAAAGTTTCCTCATGTTTCTACATGCAAGTAGGTGGGTCAGCACCATCCGACCCAAACAGTTTCTTCAAAACATACTCAACGTATAGCTTCTGTATGTTTTTTTGATAAAACTAAGATAGGTCTTTCAAAACAAGTAATAAAAAAATATAGCTTCCTATATTAGGGAACTCAGTACAGAGCTTAGAGCTATAAGGTAGGCCAATGGAAAATGAATTGGTGTAGTACGACCTCATTTCGTAGTAAAACAAAAAAACAAAAACAAAAAAAAGTTGTCCTGAATCGGCCAGTGAAGTAATTGCTTCATAATAGGCTTGATAATAGGGTCGATCCCAGGCTTCCCTTACTCCAGATATATTGGGAAAGATTTTCAAAAGATCACCGGCCATTAATTTTGCAGTTCAAATTATGAAGCTTCTATGTTCGAATATGCTCAAATGGATATGGGCACGATTATTTCACTTCCAGCTATTAACTCTACGATATGTCATATCAATCGTCTTAAATCATATTTAGAGGTTCGTTCACGTCATGACATGTCGCATGACATTATCAGAGAGCTTGGACGATAGGATTCTAAAGCGTACATGAGTTACGACCGAGCAGATCATCTATTGTTCCCCTAGTTGAACCGGATCAAGTATAACAGGTACACGATCTCGTGCATGGATCGTGGGCTCATAAATTATTATGAAGGCATTTACCTATGCCAGACAATCAACATTGGAAGGAGTCGACCTTAGTAATACTATTCCAGTCTCTATTTGCGGCTTGCTTATTGTGCGTTCTCTATGTTGAGGCGTTTTTTGTTTTCTATTGACAATGCATTGCGCCAGCTATTTCCTCTGTTTGGGGAGTATGTGTGCTCTCTATTTGAGGCCTTTTCTCTTTGCGCTCTCTATTTGAGGCGTTTCTTATTTTGGCGAGACAATTGCGTCAGCCAATTCCTCTATTTGAGGTTGTTTCTACTTTGTTTTTTATGTTTATTGGACACGCAACGAATTTGTATATCTTTATGTTAACCACGTTAATTTTTAGTCAGTTTCTAAGCTGTGTTCCGCTTCCCCCATGTGTGGCGGTGTCACGCAGTGATATGCTTTTCGCAAACTGCGTGACATGTGGCAGTTTTTCGCTGTCACAGCAATGAATTATTGTGTAGTTAATAAGAATTTTGACATTTTCAATACAAGAACTTTCAATTAGGTACATTTGTCTTTGTGAACTGCTGCACCCAGGGTTCATAAAGTACATCTATGTTTTAATTAACTACACATTTTATCTTACTTCTATTTTGTTGAATCCGTGGCCAATATATTCCAATAAACATAATCTGTAAACATCGCCCTCTATTGTTCTAAAGCCATCTTTAATAACATTATGTACCACCTACATGTGAAAGGCAAGATTACCAGGTTGAACTTAGTATGGGAAAATAATGACACATAAAACATGATTTGATCGAAAAATGAGGATGTATTTATAATGCCATAAAATATTAATATACAAAAGATATTTATTGCAAATTAACGACTTAACAAGTATTACAGTGTAATTTTATTTTCATATCTGGGCGAGAGAAATATTTCACTATCGCTGTCAAGTTTATACGTATTTGTAGTATCCTCACGGGTCTTATGACCCATTGGAATTATCTGAATAAACACTGCATACGTAATTAGTTCCTTCAGTGGCATAACGACATAAGTAATACAGCAATATCTGTGATTTCTTTTAGGGTCAAACTAACTGAAATAGCAAGTGTGAGAAACTAGCAACTCCTTGTGTGTGGTACCACTATAACAGCTGCTGCCGTGTACGACAGGGATTGTAATATTTATAAACGGGTCCTGTGTACGATTATAATTTGTAGAGTTGACTTTGTATTTGCATTTAGAACGCATCTGTGTAGACAAGTAAGTGCACTTTCATAAAACAAAAAGTTGTGGTAGAAACTAAACGAAGTCTTTCTAATGGAATTGCTATGCTAAAATATTATTTTGTCAAACAATGCATCAACTTTTATTAACTGCATAAATAATTTAAACTTGCGTTGAAAAAAATAGTGTGGAAATCAAGTCGCACGCTCCAAATACCATTTAAAATGACCTTCCAGCGTTGGCAGGCCTGAACAATATGCAGGACTCCAGCTAGCTCTGAGAAATTAGAGATTGGGGACAATTCAAATTGATTTAATGTATAGACCGACATAATGCAGGATCAGACAGCTTGTTCTGAAACTACAAGAGTAGAAACCAACTAACTGTAAGCAGACAGCAGTAAGATACATTACTCATTCTTACTGTATTCTATACCTGTTGTAAGCGATTCGCTTCTAAGGTACTTCTTGATGGCCTTCCTATGTAGAACCAGTACTAAGCAATGCCGATAAAGTGTCTTGCTCAGGGACACAACACATATGGTTATGGCGGGGATCGAACCCACGACTTTTGTATCATGTGTCCAACGCTCTACCACTAGACCACAGCGCTCCACTAAATACACTTGTACAGTTCCGACACCAAATGCAGAAGTCATGACACTACATGTGGCTAATTGTTTGGCAAACATTCCCCAGGAGGACAGGGCGACCTGAGCTCAATAAAAACGTTGTGAACCGTGCAATCTAAATTACTTCGCCAGAGTGTGAACCGGTGAAGTCGCAGCGTAGTGTGTCCATGGAAAAGACGGATTGTGTGACGTTTACCATAATTATGTTTGAAGTTTCTAACAATCGCCTGAACAGCGTTGGGTTTTTGTTGGAATACAGGAATGTAACATCGTGAAACTGTATTAATGAAGATTAGAAACCGTTATTTCTTCCCAGCGTATAAAATGCAAAAAAAGCAAATGCATTGATGAAAAGAAGAAACGGTTATTTTATCCTAGCAAGCCACCAAGAGGTTTAAAATGCTACCTGTAATCGGAAGATGGAGATCGTAAGATGGGGCTAGTCGTTGGGCCCCTCTTAACAGATTTTTAATAAGAAAAAATGAAGTAGGGTCCAGGAAATTCTGCAATTTGTAGATACATCTTAGTGCAGACGGATACGTTGTTGTGGATTTTTGAGTATTTGCAAGTGGTAAGTAAGCAACATAAAAAGCAATAATTGACGCTGGAACAGGTAGAGGCAACAAGGCTAAGTTGAAAAATGTGTGAACACAATTGTCATACACAATTGACTAAATAATTGCTACACCCGTTTGTAGGTTGACAGGGAGTAAGTTGACAGGGAGTATTTACTCCCTGATGTTGACTTGGTTGCTGGAGCTTGTTAAAGGGGTTGTTGCACCGGTTGGTATAAACAGCGAAAAGGAATGTTTAAGTGAAAAGAAGCGAAAAGGAATTCCCGCAAACGAAAAGGAATGTGTTTAGTATATTATTATCTTAAGTTGTTTAGTGACACTATTTTGGAACTAGTTGCATTTAAAAGGGCTTTAAAAAAACAAGGAAAAAGCTGAAGAATTATCAAAATATCATAAAAAATACAGGAGATATGATCTTTTAAAGGTTTGCAAAAATTCTCAAACGGAGGCAGCGATGATTGGATTGATGACAGTCATCGTGCCTTTTTTTACCATTTATTGCATATTGATAAATATCATTTAAAACAAAGACTGTCACTCCAAATACATGTAAATCGTAAAAAGAGCATATAATACAGTATAAATATTACTTTATATTTGAGCATATAATACAGTATAAATATTACTTTATATTTATAATTTTATACATTTATTTGCTTTAAACACTATCTATTATCTATGGGCCATTATATGGAAAAAAGGCGTGATGACGTCATCATTCAAAAGATAGCTGCCTCCATTGGAGCCTTTTTGCACATTTTCAAAAGGTTATATTTCCTATATTTTTTTAAAAGATATTTTGATACTTGTATCAGCTTTGTCCCACAGTTTTTGCAGTATAAAACCATTGGGGCAGGTTTAAAAATTGTAGATACATAATTTTAATGCATGTTAAATCAGGGAGACCTTTTTAAAAATATTGAAAATTCCACCTCCTAAAAATTGGCACAGAAGTAAACTTACGAGTATATTAAACAAGTGTATTGGTACAAACATATTGTGAAAAAGTATTTCTTATTCCTAGTTTCAATTTTTAAACCCAACTGACAGAAATTATAAGGAAGGAGCCTGTGGGGTTATGAACTGAGAAGTACACGTGGTAGTGTTTACAGCAGACGACACTCAGCTATGGCTTGGCGATAGACATTAGTTATACGAGTAAGTGCGTGTAAACCTCCGTAGCAGTACTCTGAGAGAGCTGTGACTATTTGTAGACAACTATTCATCTGTTCCAGGTTAATATCTGTGACTATTTGATCTGTTCCAGATCACAAATCATCCCTACCATTTTAACATCAGAATCAGAAACATCACTGTGCACTAATATATCCCACCCATGAAAATTGAATATTCCCTCCTCTGGCCCAGTGATGTATGTTCCTTAATTAGTCATAACTATATATGACGTAATTCCTTATCTTATTATCTCCATCATGTCCAGTCATTCATAACAATAATTTGTACAGTTATACTTTATTTTTTAATGTTTATTCCCAACATAATGTCATCCTAACATACATGTCCAAATTATACCCATATCTTGTGTACTGCAGTATATATAGAAATATAAAAAGTATATATACCTTGTTTCTCCAGACCAAATATAATTGGCAATTAATTTTCATTAAACACTGGTAGCTTAGGTCATGAACTATTTGCTGCCTTTGTGAAGTTCTGTTTAGACATCAGGTTACATTTATTTTGTGGCAATGGTTCATAGAAATTCTTTTTTTTATATTATACACAGTGCAGTGGATATTTATAGATGAAAATAAAAGAGTAACAATATGATCCTAATAGTATATGGTAAAAACATGAATAATACTAAAAAAGAACTGTCAAAGTTCCAATAAAGTAAACAGATAGTATGTACTAATAGTTTGGAGTCATTTAATAGATTGAAAAACTTTACTCCAAGCTGATTTGTATTAAAGTACATTTTCCTGTCGACTGCAAACTTGTCGTCTGCAAACTCTGCATCTTACATGTGCTATTGAGTCATTCACTGTAACTGACAGGCCTGTATAGCTGTAATTGATAAGACATACCTCCAATCTCTCCCTACTAGGGTAGGGAATGTTGCCCTTTTCTAGCTTTTAATAGATCTTCAACTCCGTTCTGAGGCATTTCAATACCAAGATGCAAACTAGAAACATACTGCTGTGATGGTTCAATATCTGTTTGTTAAGAATTGCAACAAGAGCAATATTGTCTGTAAGGAAGACTACTGTGTGATTACTCCACAGCTTAACCCATTACAATGACATATAGTTCGATTGGATACAGCTTCAGGAACGTATTATTCATAGTTTTCCATGAATGGGGAAATATATAAACGGCTCTAACCAGCCAGGCTAAATGCTAAAACTGGAGCGTCTGATTAAGTTACTAACTCATAATTCATTTTACGCATATTCAATCAAGGCTATTTTAAGAACCCGTGAATAAACATATACTGATAAACTTTTGTGTATTGAAATTTTGCCGTTATTTGGTGGATTAGTTTCTTTAATTGTAGCGTGTGTAGAAAAGCATTCATGTCAACTACAATTATACACATACATACAGGAAAAAAAATGCATTAGACTGTGTAGCAAAGAATATAATCACTCAATACTCATCACAAATTATGTGCATATCTTGGAGAAACATTGTTTACTTGGGCAGGGGAAATGTATCAAGTGATTTAACTTATTACACTTCATATTAATCTAAGTCTAATTTAGGACATATAAAGCGAAGTATAGCTTTCTTTTCGCGCAGTATGTAATTAACGTGTTTTTTTCTCTCTTGTTGCTCTGGCTTTTGCTGTCAGTGAGCACTTGCCTTGTGCCTTTTCATATATCTTAAATCATACACACATGGTCATCATACACGCATGGTCATCATACACACATGGTCGTCATACACGCATGGTCGTCATACACACATGGTCCTCATACACATATGGTCGTCATACACACATGGTCATCATACACGCATGGTCATCTTTGTGTTATACTTAGATTCCCTATTAATGTTGCCTACTTAGCCTGGCGAGGATATCTTTATTTACACAGACCCGTTTTATTGGGATAACAATAGGGAAGAGTGAGGTTTGGTGCACCCTAGAACCTGGTTTAAACCCCAGTGGACGTTTTACCACTGATAATCCCTATTGGCGACCCCTTTAAGTTTGTGGTGTCGCATACTTTGCAACTATTTTACTTGTTGTTTGTTTTGTATTTATGTTTTTGATTGAATATGTTCTGTGAATGCGACATTTCCTTTTCGACTTGTATACCTAATTGTATTTAAAAAATAAAAATGGGACCATCCTTATATAATAGTATAGTGCTAATTATTATTTCTTTAGATACAAACTAAATGATAACTGATCAATTCCATATAGTTTATCGAATTTGTATTTGTTTGAAAAATAAAAAACCGAAAAAAACAAACCATTGTTTCGTTACGCTGATTACATGCATAAAATGTAAGAACCTTGTTTCACGGAATTATTTAATGACAATCGTACACTGCATGTAGATAAACTAAAACGGAAAGAAAATGTTTTTGAAAGAACATTGGCACATTGTAAAAATTAATATGTTGCATCGTTTCATTTGTTTTAAATAAATATATACCGTAATTACAAAATATGAATGAATCTTACGGTCATCATAACATACAAACTTCACTTCCTATGTTTAACATACATTGGTTTGTGGTTTTATATGTGCAAACTGAAAAGAAGTTTCAAGCAAAAAAGTGTTAAAACTTAGATTAGAGAAAAGCAACACAAACAACACTGCCAGAAGGCATGCAATGCAGTCAGTTTTAAATATAAATGATCCAGGGCTCGCACTGGGATGCGCAAATGGCGCCAAATGCGCATAAGAATGAAATGTGGCGCAAGAAAAAACAAATTTGTGAAAGTGATTTGCGCAAAAGAATCAAAATCCTTTTTTTCAATTACACAAGCATTTTTGACCCATATAAAGACGGGTACAGCGTTAATTATTTCTATAGAGGACATTCAAAGCGAGTAAAAAATTTGATACCCAGTCTAAACACGCATCTTACGCATGACTAATTACTGTAAAATTGACTATTGGACCACAGTGACCAGTGATCAGATATAATACCATTGATGACAATATACTGCCCCCGCTGATGTTAAGTACATGTGGACACTTGAAACACGAGTTTTGTATACACTGTCTTGTTCTAAGATAACAACATTGCTGATGTTTGTTTTATAATTAGGACTTTGACCATCTAGTCGTTTCCGGGATCAATACATTGTATGTGTCACTTTGCTTGAACGTCGATGGCCATCTGGCAGTTTTTGGTGATGGGAATCTTGAAGTTTCTGGTGTCAACATTTTGTATTTGTCACTCCGCTGGAAGTAATAAAACAAAACAAACTTACTTACTTACTTAAAGGGAGTACATCAGGCTTTTCATGGGGGTCTAAGTGTCCGACTTAAAATTGACAAATATTAACATTTTCTATTCTACATGGCCAAAATATAATGAATGAGCCTAAAAATGATCCCTGTTTTGCAAAGCAATTGATTCAGCACAGTTATATGTGCTATCCTAGGTGATGCACCATAGTTATTTTCAGCATTTTACGTCTGATTCAGTCCTAGCTATATGGTGTATTCAAAGTTAAGACATTAACAACATGGTTCTAAAAGCATATTTTGATTGATATAAGTGTTTAATCATGAAATGGAACATTTTTATAATTTAAGATGTTTCTAGAAAAATCCTGATGTACCCCCTTTAAACTAAATGAGCTAGTAAAAAATACTATTGGGATTTTACAAAAAATAACAACAATGAAGAACAACCGGCCTCACATGGTTTTTGATTGATGTTTCTTACTTTTATCTACTTTTATATGTGTATTTGTGATGAATTCACTTTACGACCACTTGGAATATGCTAACCATTTTGTATAGGTTGCTCAGGAAATGTATCAACAACTGTGTAAACTGGATCAACATATCAGCCATTTTGTATACTTGGTTTATACATCAACCAATTGTAGGGTCGTCCATGGCCAAATCAACTACTTTATACCCACAAAATGATATACTTGGCAGATATATAAACCACTTGTATACTTGCCAAAATACCCACAAAATGATATACTTGGCAGATATATAAACCACTTGTATACTTGCCAAACATACCCACAAAATGATATACTTGGCAGATATATAAACCACTTGTATACTTGCCAAACATACCCACAAAATAATATACTTGGCAGATATATAAACCATTTGTAAACTTGCCAAACATACCCACAAAATGATATACTTGGCAGATATATAAACACTTTGTATACTTGCCAAACATACCCACAAAATGATATAATTGGCAGATATATAAACCATTTGTATACTTGCCAAAATACCCACAAAATGATATACTTGGCAGCTATATAAACCACTTGTATACTTGCCAAACATATCCACAAAATGATATACTTGGCAGATATATAAACCATTTCTATACTTGCCAAACATACCCACAACATGATATACTTGGCAGATATATAAACCATTTCTATACTTGCTAAACATGCCCACAAAATGATACACTTGGTAAATATATAAACCATTTTTATACTTGCCAAAATACCCACAAAATGAAATGATATACTTGGCAGATATATAAACCATTTGTATACTTGCCAAACATACCCACAAAATGATATACTTGGCAGATATTTAAACCATTTGTATACTTGCCAAACATGCCCACAAAGTGGTACACTTGGCAGATATATAAACCACTTGTATACTTGCCAAACATACCCACAAAATGATATACTTGGCAGATATATAAACCATTTATATACTTGCAAAACATGCCCACAAAGTGGTACACGTGGCAGATATATAAACCACTTGTATATTTGCCAAACATGCCCACAAAGTGGTACACTTGGTAGATATATAAACCATTTGTATACTTGCTAAACATACCCACAAAATGATATACTTGGCAGATATATAAACCA
Source organism: Cyrtodaria siliqua (assembly GCA_037043455.1). Lineage (NCBI taxonomy): Eukaryota > Metazoa > Mollusca > Bivalvia > Adapedonta > Hiatellidae > Cyrtodaria > Cyrtodaria siliqua. Next base: position 7,360 of record JAWPHD010024549.1, on the reverse strand, counting down.
CTTGTATACTTGCCAAACATACCCACAAAATGATATACTTGGCAGATATATAAACCATTTATATACTTGCTAAACATGCCCACAAAGTGGTACACTTGGCAGATATATAAACCACTTGTATATTTGCCAAACATGCCCACAAAGTGGTGCACTTGGTAGATATATAAACCATTTGTATACTTGATAAACATATCAACAAAGTGATATACTTGGCAGATGTATAAATACTGAAAAGGGGATCCCTTGGAAGAGATAAAAGTAGCTCATTTTTGCGGAGTCTGTTCAAGAAAGGTAATATAAAGTGCAACAACTCTCACACCTCCTAGCACCGGCTTAAGCGATATTCTACTATAAAGCCACACAGATTGGGATTGTTGATCGCAAAGGACCAATAATTAATAACACTACTGATTTGTAGTTGGGGCGACTTTTTAAGTCCGCCACACTGCACTAAACAAACGCTAGTGTGAATGTCAATAAATACTGAAAAGGTAATCCCTGGATGCAACATACAAAAACAAGAGAGAAAAGTAGCAGACTCTGTCTTATTGAGTCTGTTCATGAGAGGTAAACCATTTGGATACTTACTAAACATGCCAACAAAATGATATACTTGGCAGATATATCGAAATGGCAGATATATAAACCATTTGTATACTTGCTTAATATACCCACAAAGTGATATACTTGGCAGATATATTGATCATCTTATATATTTTAAAATTATTCTACCAATGTGTAGTCTTAATAATTATGTCATTTGTAAAATGTATTGACCACTTTGCATACTCGGTTAATATAACAAGAGGGCGAACTGGCACTGACTCATTTGCCTGATGGCCTTGATGAAGAGAATCAATTGAACAAGCTTACATGTATAAATTAACAAAGGCACCGACTCATCTGCCTGATGGCCATGGGGAAGAGGAGCAATTTGAACAAGCTTACATGTATAAATTAACAAAGGCGGATAACTAAATCCTCACCGTTGGAGCATCATCATCAGCAGCAGCATGCTAAGAAGTAAAATCTTAATTGGTTACAATAAGAACCACTTTAGCTAGTAGAAATAAAAGGTAATAAAATGTTCCGTTGACACATACTTTTTAGTATTCTTAGTTTATACATATATTTCCATAATATTATTGTACGTAATGATATATTCATCACCTATTGATGTTACTATCGTTTGAAAACTTGATGTCATTTTTTCACGGCTCTGAACTCCGTTTCTTGTTACCACTCATATTCTATATGCCGGTCCATATATCAAAGCTAGATGTTTACAAGAAAATGTTTCTTAAAACAAAACATTTATATTCATATCTCAGCAATATCGTCTCTACGAACAGAATACTAACAGACAGAATATTTTTTCTGGAACTGCAAATGATGATAAGGAGCAATATAAATTATACATATGCAAAGCTATAGAAAACAAGAGGTCAATGACCTTGAAGCTCTACTGATAGGTATTGATAGCTTGATCAGCATTCCTGTGAAGTTTCATGAAAATCTGTACAGTAGTTTCAGAGGAGGAGTCGTTACCAGTGTTAACTATATAAATCTATGTAAACAAAGATGGCCACTGGCAGCCATGTTTAATGTCAGACCAAAATGATTTTCGACAAGGACCAACACCGTGTCATGCTGATCATTTAAGAAATAGTCCCATATCAATATCACTTACAGTTTTCAAGAAGTAGTCACCACAAACTTGTTTTTTTAAAAATCTATTTTCAGCCATGGCGGCCATCTTAAAATTCCGGCCGACTTGAAATTTTGCTAGGATCAACTAGGCATCAAGAGCAACATTCATGTGAAGATTCATGAACATCCGTCAAGTAGTTTTAGAGAAGTAGTCGCTACAAGTTTTCACTATATTACTCTATGTAAACAAAGATGGCCACTGCAGCCATGTTTAATGTCGAATCAAAATGATTTTCGACAAAGACCAACATCATGTCATGCTGATCACTTAGAAAAAGGCCCATATCAATATCACTTATAGTTTTCAAGAAGTAGTCGCTACAAACTTGTCGCGACACACCGATATCCCAAGATGTATTCACATACCAAGTTTGGTGTCTCTAAGTGTTATAGTATTGAAAATACGGTCCGGACAAGCATTTTCTATGACAGAGGTCACAGGTCAAGGTCACAATGACCTTATTTTGGTACGTGACACATCGCTATCCCAAGATGTATTCACATACCAAGTTTGGTATCTCTAAGTGTTATAGTTTTAAAAATACGGTCCAGACAAGCATTTTCTATGACAAAGGTCACAGGTCAAGGTCACAGTGACTTTATTTTGGTATGCGACACACCCCTATCCCAAGATGTATCCACACCCCAAGTTTGGTATCTCTAAGTGTTATATTATTGAAAATACGGTCCGGACAAGCATTTTCTATGACAGAGGTCAAAGGTCAAGGTCACAGTGACCTTATTTTGGTATGTGACACACCGATATCCCAAGATGTATCCACACACCAAGATTGGTATCTCAAAGTCTTATAGTACTGAAAATATGGCCCGGACAAGCATTTTCGGAACATTTTCTGTGAAAGAGGTTAAAGGTCAAGGTCATTGTGTCCTTATTTTGGTATGTGACACACCACTATCCCAAGATGTATTCAAATATCAAGTTTGGTATCTCTAAGTGTTATAGTATTGAAAATACGGTCCAGACAAGCATTTTCTATGACAGAGGTCACAGGTCAAGATCAAGGTCACAATGACCTTTTTTTAGTACGCGACACCGGGACCGGTGGGGGACTAAAAAGAAGAAAAAAAAGAGTTATCAAGCTCATTTACACCAAAACATACACCATTATATAGGGGAACTAGACTTTCCGTGGAACACGTGTGTTGCCTGTCAATGCTTTGTCAGTATAATAAGTTTTTTTTTGGACCCAGATAAATGATCATGACAAATTACCTTTATATCTTAGTATTGACTATATGGATGTCATGATGAGTATTTATTGCAAGTTTGATGAAGAAATGAGAAAAGTATAGCCAACGTTAAGTTTTTGTGAAGAAAAAAATTAGTATTTAACCAATTTAATGACCTTCAGTGTGACCTTGACCTTTATATTTTAGTATGTCATGTTGATGTTGTCATGATGAGTATATATTGAAAGTTTGATGAAGATATATCAAGAAATGAGAAAGTTATAGCCAACGTTAAGTATTCATGAAGAAAAAAATGAGTATTTAACCCATATAATGATCTTCAGTGTGACCCTGACATTTATATTTTAGTACGGTCATATCGACGTTATCATGATGAGTATATATTGAAAGTTTGATGAAGAAATATCAAGAAATGAGGAAGTTATAGCCAACGTTAAGTTTTCATGACGGACAGACTGACGGACGGACGACAAAGTGATCCCTATGTGTCGCATTTTTCTTCGAAAAGGCGACACAAAAAGCATTCATTTTTCTGAAAGCAGCCATTTTTTCCTGAAATGATTGGGGTGGGGTGGGGTGGGAGGGAGGGAGCCCCCCCCCCCCCCCCCCCCACAATCTCGCATTCACGTCTATTTGATACTGAATTTATTACACTCGTTGGATAACATTGATACGATGCTCGGCACCCCCACACACTCTGAACATTGGGGGTCGGGCCCCCTGGCTCCTACGCCTATATATGTTTACATTTATCACATAACTTGCGGTGTGGGGGTGTAATAAAGCTATGGTAATATGAATGTAGGCCGAATCATCATTCGTTCTTTTCCCTTCATCGTATGGAGTAGATCAAGTCAACATACGCCGTCATCATACAAACATATGACGATTCTATACATATGCAGCTACACTAATAAATGTTGCTTATTAGGCTTTCTTCCTGCTTTCGTTTTGAGTAATGTGATATATAGAATCTCGCATTCACGTCTATTTGATACTGAATTTATTACACTCGTTGGATAACATTGATACGATGCTCGGCACGGCCTCACATCATATAATTTTATCCAACTCGTTTAATAAATTAAACAGGCACTCATGTATACTCCTCTATTAGTTACATATTTATGTATTGAAACGTAACACGCAGAGAGTTTATTATATCTGTGTTATGTGTATTATACTGAGAAAAATAAATTTAAAGACATTTTCTATAGTTTTTTCTGCATAACAGATTTTCTTTAAACTTTTTGTACAGTAAGTCTGTTATATATATAGACGGAAAAGGCAAAAATAATGGTAGGTCACCATGCTTGTTAAAATTTTAAAAAATAATTTGTAATGCCACCGTCATGTCAATCTGTCCAAAAAGTTGAACAAGTCCATAAAATAGCTAAATAAGACATTTTTGAAGTCTATTCATTTATTCATTGGTCATAATTCTGCTAAAATTGTATTAAAGTAAAGAACATTTAATTACAATAACATTTAAAGCTCATCTTTATGTGAAACCTACATTTTTTCACAAAATCTGTTGAGACCATTACCACAATTTATGCACAAATTAGCCCATAATGATACAATTTCCTTTTTTTTTTGTATGTTCCCAATAACAGAATTTTTTTAAACTTTCGAAGCACATAATTTAATATATATAAAAACAGGTCAATGACCTTGAAGCTCTACTTATAGATTTTTGATAGCTAGGTCAACATTCCTGTGAAGTTTCATGAAAATCCATCAAGTAGTTTCATAGGAGTAGTCGCTACAAGTTTTCATTATATAACTCTATGTAAACAAAGATGGCCGCTGGCGGCCATGTTTAATGTCAAATAATTTTTGACAAGGATTAACATCATGTCATACTTATCATTTTAGAAAAAGTCCCATATCAATATCTCTTACTGTTTTCAAGTAGTAGTCGCTACAAATTTATTTATTTTAAATCTATTTTTAGCCGTGGCGGCCATTTTGAATTTCCGGTCAGCATGAAATTTTTCTAGGATCAACTAGACATCAAGAGAAACATTCCTGTGAAGTTTCATGAACATCCGTCAAGTAGTTTCATAGGAGTAGTCGCTACAAGTTTTTACAATATAACTCTATGTAAACAAAGATGGCCACTGGCAGCCATGTTTAACGTTGAATCAAAATAGTGTTCGACTAGGATCAACATCATGTCATGCTGATCATTTTAGAAAAAGTCCCATATCAATATCACTTATAGTTTTCAAGAAGTAGTCGCTACAAACTTATTTTTTAAAAATCTATTTTTAGCTGTGGCGGCCATCTTGAATTTCTGGCCCGAATTTTTGTTAGGATCAATTAGACATCAAGAGCAACATTCCTGTAAAGTTTCATGAAAATCCGCCAAGTAGTTTCAGAGGAGTAGTCGCTACAAGTTTTTACTATATAAATCTACGTAAACAAAGATGGCCGCTGGCAGCCATGTTTAATGTTAAATCAAAACAATTTTCGACAAGGACCAACATCATGTCATGCTGATTATTTTAGAAAAAGTCCCATATCAATATCACTTATGGTTTTCAAGAAGTAGTCGCTACAAACTTGTATTTTAAAAATCTATTTTTAGCTTGGCGGCCATTTTGGATTTCACATCAACATGAATTTTTGCTAGGATCAACTAGACTTCATGGGCAACATTTCTGTAAAGTTTCATAAATATCCATCCTGTAGTTTCAGAGGAGTAGTCGCTACAAATAAAAGTTTACGGACAGACAGACAGACAGACGGACGACAGACGCCGCACCACCTGACTCTGATCAGTCGAGCTAAAAACAAAATGTGCAATAAAAATGATAGGTACCCATGCTTGTTTAGAAAAAGAATTTGAAACCCTACCCCTATGCTAAAAGGCCAAGTTTTGTATGAAATTATATAGAAATGGTATATTTTTTTTTGTTATGTTCCTAATAACAGAATTTGTTCAAACTTCCTAGGCACTTATTTGAACATATATTTAGACAATATATTCAATTAAATTTATAGGTCACTATGCATATTGAGATTTAATATTGGTTTTTGGAACCGTACCATTATGCTTAATTTTTTTAATTTTTTTGAAATATTTGCAAAATGCTATATTTTCCCTATTTTATGTATCTAATAATAGGCCTTTAGGAAAATCCATCCAATAGTTTTAGAAGCGAAGTCGCCCAAAAAAGCTGCGCATGGAAAACTACAGCAAATGCCTTTAACACTTAAAATGCATGTCATTTCCGTAGACGAGAATCAAAGACGTGTATGTTCACGGTCAATGATAAAGTGACATATATATGACCAATACTGATGCTACAAAGTCATGTGTAAACAAAGTCGCTGATAAAAATGTAAATATGATGGGAACATACTGTTATAGGTTAATGAAAAACGTTCTCATTTCAATGAAAAGGGAGATTATTTTAATACTATGAACTTCGAAATGTTTTTGTTTGAGAATAACACTCGTTTGTAAACACATTTCAGCGTTTCTTTAAACGACGACATAATAGGCAATTATTTTCAGCGGAAAACATTAAATTTGATCAAAGCAGTACATTTGTATAATAAAATAAGTTGTTTTTAATATATGGGAGGGAATTCTGATACTTTGCTCAGAAAATAATAAAAGAACACAATTTTGTGAAAAACATATCCTTACCTAGCAATTCTAATACTCTCAAACAATCCATGTTTAAAGGGACACTGTCCGTAACTTTTAGCTTATAAAACACCCAATAAGTATGTTCGCAAACATTATACACTAAACATTATTCAATATTTACTAATTAAAAGCAAGACTGTTTAACGGAATTCAATCGCGGTACAAAAAAAAGCAAATCCACTTCATGGGTTTGAACTCGCAGCCCAAACTCGCAGTAAAAATAAATGTGCGTGAGCGTAAAGTTGTCGGAACTCGCTCCCGACTGAGCTAAGCGGGCTATACATATAAAGCAATACATACTATGGTGAAAACCTAGTGCGCTATGGAAGTCACGTGAACGCATAAAAGGTAAATATTGTGGGTCCCACTTTATTTACATTTAATAATTAAAACTTCTTTTTTTCCAAACTCACGAATGTATTCCTACATACTTCTTAGGGTCTATCCTCATGGTTTTCATGTATACATTTCAATGAATAAAAGTCAGACAGTTATTTGGTTATGCTCAATATCTGCTTACTTACGGACAGTGTCCCTTTAATCCATGTCCCTAAAAAGTCGTGCTAAACTTATTTTGTTCAGTATATTATGTTTGTTGCAATCAAAATTGTCAGCCAAAATGTAAGTTTAATTACCTTATACGACAGAATATTAAATTACATTCAAGTCTTTATTGTTTTCGAATTATATACATGTATCCATAACATCCAGACGACCTTATAAAACTTGTTGAGCTTATTATAAATGCGACTAAATGCTCCCCGATGTAGATTC
>JAWPHD010024548.1:0-18871 GCA_037043455.1 Cyrtodaria siliqua | reverse complement strand
TACGGGGAAATAGAAGAAATAGAGATAACGTTGCTTTTTCTGTGATCTGAGTGTCAAAATGGTTATTATTTATAAAGGTATTACGTATAGAATATGTACAATATTATCTGTCGTGTTGTAATGGTTGTTACTATGATTATTGTTATGATTATTGCAGCTAACATGTATCAAGACACAACGTTAATCTCTTATCAAGTGAGCCCAGAAGTTGCATATACAAGCCATGACATGCCAACAATGAGTTCCATCGTAAGTTTTTCATATGTACACGTACTTTAAACAGAGATGCACAGGTCAGAAATGCCACTGGCACTCTATGGCACGCAGAATGATACTCGTTGACATTTTATGTCCAAGGGACGTAATTCGTTTACGGGTAAATAGAAAAAATAGAGATAACGTTGCTCTTTCTGCGATCTGAGTGTCCAAATGGTAATTATTTATAAAGGTATTACGTATAGAATATGTACAATATTATCTGTCGTGTTGTAATGGTTGTTACTATGATTAGTGTTATGATTATTGCAGCAAACCTGTAGCAAGACACAACGTTAATCTCTTACCAAGTGAGCCCAGAAGTTGCATGTACAAGCCATGTCACGGCAACAATGAGTTTCACCGTAAGTTTTTCATTTGTATACGTACTTTCAACAGAGATGACCACGTCAGAAATGCCACTGGCAGTCTATGGCACGCAAAATGATACTCGTTGACATTTTATGTCCAAGGACGTAATTCGTTTACGGGTAAATAGAAAAAATAGAGATAACGTTGCTCTTTCTGCGATCTGAGTGTCCAAATGGTAATTATTTATAAAGGTATTACGTATAGAATATGTACAATATTATCTGTCGTGTTGTAATGGTTGTTACTATGATTAGTGTTATGATTATTGCAGCTAACATGTATCAAGACACAACGTTAATCTTATCAAGTGAGCCCAGAAGTTGCATATACAAGCCATGACATGCCAACAATGAGTTCCATCGTAAGTTTTTCATATGTACACGTACTTTAAACAGAGATGCACAGGTCAGAAATGCAACTGGCACTCTATGGCACGCAGAATGATACTTGTTGACATTTGATGTCCAAGGGACGTAATCCGTGTACGGGGAAATAGAAGAAATAAAGATAACGTGGCTTTTTCTGCGATCTGAGTGTCCAAATGGTTATTATTTATAAAGGTATTACGTATAGAATATGTACATTATTATCTTGCGTGTTGTAATGGTTGTTACTATGATAATTGTTATGATTATTGCAGCAAACCTGTATCAAGACACAACGTTAATGTATTACCAAGTGAGCCCAGAAGTTGCATGTACAAGCCATGACACGCCAACAATGAGTTCCACCGTACATTTTTCATATGTATACGTACTTTCAACAGAGATGCACACGTGAGAAATGCCAGTGGCACTCTATGGCACACAGAATGATACTTGTTGACATTTTATGTCCAAAGGACGTAATCCGTGTACGGGGAAATAGAAGAAATAGAGATAACGTTTCTTTTCCTGCGATTTGAGTGTCAAAACGGTTATTGTTTATAAAGGTGTTACGTATAGAATATGTACAATATTATCTGGTGTGTTGTAATGGTTGTTACTATGATAATTGTTATGATTATTGCAGCAAACCTGTATCAAGACACAACGTTAATCTCTTACCAAGTGAGCCCAGAAGTTGCATGTACAAGCCATGACACGGCAACAATGAGTTTCACCGTAAGTTTTTCATTTGTATACGTACTTTCAACAGAGATGACCACGTCAGAAATGCCACTGGCACTCTATGGCACGCAGAATGATACTTGTTGACATTTGATGTCCAAGGGACGTAATCCGTGTACGGGGAAATAGAAGAAATAAAGATAACGTGGCTTTTTCTGCGATCTGAGTGTCCAAATGGTTATTATTTATAAAGGTATTACGTATAAATTATGTACCTTATTATCTGGCGTGTTGTAATGGTTGTTACTATGATAATTGTTATGATTATTGCAGCAAACCTGTATCAAGACACAACGTTAATCTCTTACCAAGTGAGCCAAGAAATTGCATGTACAAGCCATGACACGCCAACAATGAGTTCCACCGTAAATTTTTCATATGTATACCGTACTTTCAACAGAGATGCACACGTGAGAAATGCCAGTGGCACTCTATGGCACACATAATGATACTTGTTGACATTTTATGTCCAAGGGACGTAATTCGTTTACGGGTAATTAGAAAAAATAGAGATAACGTTGCTCTTTCTGCGATCTGAGTGTCCAAATGGTTATTATTTATAAAGGTATTACGTATAGAATATGTACAATATAATCTGTCGTGTTGTAATGGTTGTTACTATGATTAGTGTTATGATTATTGCATTTAACATGTATCAAGACACAACGTTAATCTTATCAAGTGAGCCCAAAAGTTGCATATACAAGCCATGACATGCCAACAATGAGTTCCATCGTAAGTTTTTCATATGAACACGTACTTTAAACAGATATTTACAGGTCAAAAATGCCACTGGCACTCTATGGCACGCAGAATGATACTTGTTGACATTTGATGTCCAAGGGACGTAATCCGTGTACGGGGAAATAGAAGAAATAAAGATAACGTGGCTTTTTCTGCGATCTGAGTGTCCAAATGGTTATTATTTATAAAGGTATTACGTATAGAATATGTACATTATTATCTGGCGTGTTGTAATGGTTGTTACTATGATAATTGTTATGATTATTGCAGCAAACCTGTATCAAGACACAACGTTAATCTCTTACCAAGTGAGCCCAGAAGTTGCATGTACAAGCCATGACACGGCAACAATGAGTTTCACCGTAAGTTTTTCATTTGTATACGTACTTTCAACAGAGATGACCACGTCAGAAATGCCACTGGCAGTCTATGGCACGCAAAATGATACTCGTTGACATTTTATGTCCAAGGGACGTAATTCGTTTACGGGTAAATAGAAAAAATAGAGATAACGATGCTCTTTCTGCGATCTGAGTGTCCAAATGGTTATTATTTATAAAGGTATTACGTATAGAATATGTACAATATTATCTGTCGTGTTGTAATGGTTGTTACTATGATTAGTGTTATGATTATTGCAGCTAACATGTATCAAGACACAACGTTAATCTTATCAAGTGAGCCCAGAAGTTGCATGTACAAGCCATGACACGCCAACAATGAGTTCCACCGTAAATGTTTCATATGTATACGTACTTTCAACAGAGATGCACACGTGAGAAATGCCACTGGCATTCTATGGCACACAGAATGATACTTGTTGACATTTTCTGTCCAAGGAACGTAATCCGTGTACGGGGAAATAGAAGAAATAGAGATAACGTTGCTTTTTCTGTGATCTGAGTGTCAAAATGGTTATTATTTATAAAGGTATTACGTATAGAATATGTACAATATTATCTGTCGTGTTGTTATGGTTGTTACTATGATTATTGTTATGATTATTGCAGCTAACATGTATCAAGACACAACGTTAATCTCTTATCAAGTGAGCCCAGAAGTTGCATATACAAGCCATGACATGCCAACAATGAGTTCCATCGTAAGTTTTTCATATGTACACGTACTTTAAACAGAGATGCACAGGTCAGAAATGCCACTGGCACTCTATGGCACGCAGAATGATACTTGTTGACATTTGATGTCCAAGGGACGTAATCCGTGTACGGGGAAATAGAAGAAATAATGATAACGTGGCTTTTTCTGCGATCTGAGTGTCCAAATGGTTATTATTTATAAAGGTATTACGTATAGAATATGTACATTATTATCTGGCGTGTTGTAATGGTTGTTACTATGATAATTGTTATGATTATTGCAGCAAACCTGTATCAAGACACAACGTTAATGTCTTACCAAGTGAGCCCAGAAGTTGCATGTACAAGCCATGACACGCCAACAATGAGTTCCACCGTAAATTTTTCATATGTATACGTACTTTCAACAGAGATGCACACGTGAGAAATGCCAGTGGCACTCTATGGCACACATAATGATACTTGTTGACATTTTATGTCCAAAGGACGTAATCCGTGTACGGGGAAATAGAAGAAATAGAGATAACGTTTCTTTTTCTGCGATTTTAGTGTCAAAACGATTATTGTTTATAAAGGTGTTACGTATAGAATATGTACAATATTATCTGGTGTGTTGTAATGGTTGTTACTTTGATAATTGTTATGATTATTGCAGCAAACATGTATCAAGACACAACGTTAATCTCTTACCAAGTGAGCCCAGAAGTTGCATGTACAAGCCATGCCACGGCAACAATGAGTTCCATCGTAAGTTTTTCATATGGACACGTACTTTAAACAGAGATGCACAGGTCAGAAATGCAACTGGCACTCTATGGCACGCAGAATGATACTTGTTGAGATTTGATGTCCAAGGGACGTAATCCGTGTACTGGGAAATAGAAGAAATAAAGATAACATGGCTTTTTCTGCGATCTGAGTGTCCAAATGGTTATTATTTATAAAGGTTTTACGTATAGAATATGTACATTATTATCTGGCGTGTTGTAATGGTTGTTACTATGATAATTGTTATGATTATTGCAGCAAACCTGTATCAAGACACAGCGTTAATCTCTTACCAAGTGAGCCAAGAAGTTGCATGTACAAGCCATGACACGCCAACAATGAGTTCCACCGTAAATGTTTCATATGTATACGTACTTTCAACTGAAGTGCACACGTGAGAAATGCCACTGGCACTCTATGGCACACAGAATGATACTTGTTGACATTTTATATCCAAGGGACGTAATCCGTGTACGGGGAAATAGAAGAAATAGAGATAACGTTGCTTTTTCTGTGATCTGAGTGTCAAAATGGTTATTATTTATAAAGGTATTACATATAGACTATGTACAATATTATCTGTCGTGTTGTAATGGTTGTTACTATGATTATTGTGATGATTATTGCAGCTAACATGTATCAAGACACAACGTTAATCTCTTATCAAGTGAGCCCAGAAGTTGCATATACAAGCCATGACATGCCAACAATGAGTTCCATCGTAAGTTTTTCATATGTACACGTACTTTAAACAGAGATGCACAGGTCAGAAATGCCACTGGCACTCTATGGCACGCAGAATGATACTTGTTGACATTTGATGTCCAAGGGACGTAATCCGAGTACGGGGAAATAGAAGAAATAAAGATAACGTGGCTTTTTCTGCGATCTGAGTGTCCAAATGGTTATTATTTATAAAGGTATTACGTATAGAATATGTACATTATTATCTGGCGTGTTGTAATGGTTGTTACTATGATAATTGTTATGATTATTGCAGCAAAGCTGTATCAAGACACAACGTTAATGTCTTACCAAGTGAGCCCAGAAGTTGCATGTACAAGCCATGACACGCCAACAATGAGTTCCACCGTACATTTTTCATATGTATACGTACTTTCAACAGAGATGCACACGTGAGAAATGCCAGTGGCACTCTATGGCACACAGAATTATACTTGTTGACATTTTATGTCCAAAGGACGTAATCCGTGTACGGGGAAATAGAAGAAATAGAGATAACGTTTCTTTTTCTGTGATTTGAGTGTCAAAACGGTTATTGTTTATAAAGGTGTTACGTATAGAATATGTACAATATTATCTGGTGTGTTGTAATGGTTGTTACTATGATAATTGTTATGATTATTTCAGCAAACCTGTATCAAGACACAACGTTAATCTCTTACCAAGTGAGCCCAGAAGTTGCATGTACAAGCCATGACACGGCAACAATGAGTTTCACCGTAAGTTTTTCATTTGTATACGTTCTTTCAACAGAGATGACCACGTCAGAAATGCCACTGGCAGTCTATGGCACGCAAAATGATACTCGTTGACATTGTATGTCCAAGGGACGTAATTCGTTTACGGGTAAATAGAAAAAATAGAGATAACGTTGCTCTTTCTGCGATCTGAGTGTCCAAATGGTTATTATTTATAAAGGTATTACGTATAGAATATGTACAATATTATCTTTCGTGTTGTAATGGTTGTTACTATGATTAGTGTTATGATTATTGCAGCTAACATGTATCAAGACACAACGTTAATCTTATCAAGTGAGCCCAGAAGTTGCATATACAAGCCATGACATGCCAACAATGAGTTCCATCGTAAGTTTTTCATATGTACACGTACTTTAAACAGAGATGCACAGGTCAGAAATGCCACTGGCACTCTATGGCACGTAGAATGATACTTGTTGACATTTGATGTCAAAGGGACGTAATCCGTGTACGGGGAAATAGAAAAAATAAAGATAACGTGGCTTTTTCTGCGATCTGAGTGTCCAAATGGTTATTATTTATAAAGGTATTACGTTTAGAATATGTACATTACTATCTGGCGTGTTGTAATGGTTGTTACTATGATAATTGTTATGATTATTGCAGCAAACCTGTATCAAGACACAACGTTAATCTCTTACCAAGTGAGCCAAGAAGTTGAATGTACAAGCCATGACACGCCGACAATGAGTTCCACCGTAAATGTTTCATATGTATACGTACTTTCAACAGAGATGCACACGTGAGAAATGCCACTGGCACTCTATGGCACACAGAATGATACTTGTTGACATTTTATGTCCGAGGGACGTAATCCGTGTACGGGGAAATAGAAGAAATAGAGATAACGTTTCTTTTTCTGCGATTTGAGTGTCAAAACGGTTATTGTTTATAAAGGTGTTACGTATAGAATATGTACAATATTATCTGGTGTGTTGTAATGGTTGTTACTATGATAATTGTTATGATTATTTCAGCAAACCTGTATCAAGACACAACGTTAATCTCTTACCAAGTGAGCCCAGAAGTTGCATGTACAAGCCATGACACGGCAACAATGAGTTTCACCGTAAGTTTTTCATTTGTATACGTTCTTTCAACAGAGATGACCACGTCAGAAATGCCACTGGCAGTCTATGGCACGCAAAATGATACTCGTTGACATTTTATGTCCAAGGGACGTAATTCGTTTACGGGTAAATAGAAAAAATAGAGATAACGTTGCTCTTTCTGCGATCTGAGTGTCCAAATGGTTATTATTTATAAAGGTATTACGTATAGAATATGTACACTATTATCTGTCGTGTTGTAATGGTTGTTACTATGATTAGTGTTATGATTATTGCAGCTTACATGTATCAAGACACAACGTTAATCTTATCAAGTGAGCCCAGAATTTGCATATACAAGCCATGACATGCCAACAATAAGTTCCATCGTAAGTTTTTCATATGTACACGTACTTTAAGCAGAGATGCACAGGTCAGAAATGCCACTGGCACTCTATGGCACGCAGAATGATACTTGTTGACATTTGATGTCCAAGGGACGTAATCCGTGTACGGGGAAATAGAAGAAATAAAGATAACGTGGCTTTTTCTGCGATCTGAGTGTCCAAATGGTTATTATTTATAAAGGTATTACGTATAGAATATGTACATTATTATCTGGCGTGTTGTAATGGTTGTTACTATGATAATTGTTATGATTATTGCAGCAAACCTGTATCAAGACACAACGTTAATCTCTTACCAAGTGAGCCAAAAAGTTGCATGTACAAGCCATGACACGCCAACAATGAGTTCCACCGTAAATGTTTCATATGTATACGTACTTTCAACAGAGATGCACACGTGAGAAAGGCCACTGGCACTCTATGGCACACAGAATGATACTTGTTGACATTTTATGTCCAAGGGACGTAATCCGTGTACGGGGAAATAGAAGAAATAGAGATAACGTTGCTTTTTCTGTGATCTGAGTGTCAAAATGGTTATTATTTATAAAGGTATTATGTATAGAATATGTACAATATTATCTGTCGTGTTGTAATGGTTGTTACTATGATTATTGTTATGATTATTGCATCTAACATGTATCAAGACACAACGTTAATCTCTTATCAAGTGAGCCCAGAAGTTGCATATACAAGCCATGACATGCCAACAATGAGTTCCATCGTAAGTTTTTCATATGAACACGTACTTTAAACAGAGATGCACAGGTCAGAAATGCCACTGGCACTCTATGGCACGCAGAATGATACTTGTTGACATTTGATGTCCAAGGGACGTAATCCGTGTACGGGGAAATAGAAGAAATAAAGATAACGTGGCTTTTTCTGCGAACTGAGTGTCCAAATGGTTATTATTTATAAAGGTATTACGTATAGAATATGTACATTATTATCTGGCGTGTTGTAATGGTTGTTACTATGATAATTGTTATGATTATTGCAGCAAACCTGTATCAAGACACAACGTTAATCTCTTACCAAGTGAGCCCAGAAGTTGCATGTACAAGCCATGACACGGCAACAATGAGTTTCACCGTAAGTCTTTCATTTGTATACGTACTTTAAACAGAGATGACCACGTCAGAAATGCCACTGGCAGTCTATGGCACGCAAAATAATACTCGTTGACATTTTATGTCCAAGTGACGTAATTCGTTTACGGGTAAATAGAAAAAATAGAGATAACGTTGCTCTTTCTGCGATCTGAGTGTCCAAATGGTTATTATTTATAAAGATATTACGTATAGAATATGTACAATATTATCTGTCGTGTTGTAATGGTTGTTACTATGATTAGTGTTATGATTATTGCAGCTAACATGTATCAAGACACAACGTTAATCTTATCAAGTGAGCCAAGAAGTTGCATATACAAGCCATGACATGCCAACAATGAGTTCCATCGTAAGTTTTTCATATGTACACGTACTTTAAACAGAGATGCACAGGTCATAAATGCCACTGGCACTCTATGGCACGCAGAATGATACTTGTTGACATTGGATGTCCAAGGGACGTAATCCGAGTACGGGGAAATAGAAGAAATAAAGATAACGTGGCTTTTTCTGCGATCTGAGTGTCCAAATGGTTATTATTTATAAAGGTATTACGTATAGAATATGTACATTATTATCTGGCATGTTGTAATGGTTGTTACTATGATAATTGTTATGATTATTGCAGCAAACCTGTATCAAGACACAAGGTTAATCTCTTACCAAGTGAGCCAGGAAGTTGCATGTACAAGCCATGACACGCCAACAATGAGTTCCACCGTAAATGTTTCATATGTATACGTACTTTCAACAGAGATGCACACGTGAGAAATGCCAC
Source organism: Cyrtodaria siliqua (assembly GCA_037043455.1). Classification (NCBI taxonomy): domain Eukaryota; kingdom Metazoa; phylum Mollusca; class Bivalvia; order Adapedonta; family Hiatellidae; genus Cyrtodaria; species Cyrtodaria siliqua. The sequence goes on along the minus strand of JAWPHD010024548.1, from coordinate 9,672 downwards.
TGGCACTCTATGGCACACAGAATGATTCTTGTTGACATTTTATGTCCAAGAGACGTAATCCGTGTACGGGGAAATAGAAGAAATAGAGATAACGTTGCTTTTTCTGTGATCTGAGTGTCAAAATGGTTATTATTTATAAAGGTATTACGTATAGAATATGTACAATATTATCTGTCGTGTTGTAATGGTTGTTACTATGATTATTGTTATGATTATTGCAGCTAACATGTATCAAGACACAACGTTAATCTCTTATCAAGTGAGCCCAGAAGTTGCATATACAAGCCATGACATGCCAACAATGAGTTCCATCGTAAGTTTTTCATATGTACACGTACTTTAAAAAGAGATGCACACGTCAGAAATGCCACTGGCACTCTATGGCACGCAGAATGATACTTGTTGACATTTGATGTCCAAGGGACGTAATCCGTGTACGGGGAAATAGAAGAAATAAAGATAACGTGGCTTTTTCTGCGATCTGAGTGTCCAAATGGTTATTATTTATAAAGATATTACGTATAGAATATGTACATTATTATCTGGCGTGTTGTAATGGTTGTTACTATGATAATTGTTATGATTATTGCAGCAAACCTGTATCAAGACACAACCTTAATGTCTTACCAAGTGAGCCCAGAAGTTGCATGTACGCATGACACGCCAACAATGAGTTCCACCGTAAATTTTTCATATGTATACGTACTTTCAACAGAGATGCACACGTGAGAAATGCCAGTGGCACACTATTGCACACAGAATGATACTTGTTGACATTTTATGTCCAAAGGACGTAATCCGTGTACGGGGAAATAGAAGAAATAGAGATAACGTTTCTTTTTCTGCGATTTGAGTGTCAAAACGGTTATTGTTTCTATAGGTGTTACGTATAGAATATGTACAATATTATCTGGTGTGTTGTAATGGTTGTTACTATGATAATTGTTATGATTATTGCAGCAAACCTGTATCAAGACACAACGTTAATCTCTTACCAAGTGAGCCCAGAAGTTGCATGTACAAGCCATGACACGGCAACAATGAGTTTCACCGTAAGTTTTTAATTTGTATACGTACTTTCAACAGAGATGACCACGTCAGAAATGCCACTGGCTGTCTATGGCACGCAAAATGATACTCGTTGACATTTTATGTCCAAGGGACGTAATTCGTTTACGGGTAAATAGAAAAAATAGAGATAAAGTTGCTCTTTCTGCGATCTGAATGTCCAAATGGTTATTATTTATAAAGGGATTACGTATAGAATATGTACACTATTATCTGTCGTGTTGTAATGGTTGTTACTATGATTAGTGTTATGATTATTGCAGCTAACATGTATCAAGACACAACGTTAATCTTATCAAGTGAGCCCAGAAGTTGCATATACAAGCCGTTACATGCCAACAATGAGTTCCATCGTAAGTTTTTCATGTGTACACGTACTTTAAACAGAGATGCACAGGTCAGAAATGCCAATGGCACTCTATGGCACGCAGAATGATACTTGTTGACATTTAATGTCCAAGGGACGTAATCCGTGTACGGGGAAATAGAAGAAATAAAGATAACGTGGCTTTTTCTGCGATCTGAGTGTCCAAATGGTTATTATTTATAAAGGTATTACGTATAGAATATGTACATTATTATCTGGCGTGTTGTAATGGTTGTTACTATGATAATTGTTATGATTATTGCAGCAAACCTGTATCAAGACACAACGTTAATGTCTTACCAAGTGAGCCAAGAAGTTGCATGTACAAGCCATGACACGCCAACAATGAGTTCCACCGTAAATGTTTCATATGTATACGTACTTTCAACAGAGATGCACACGTGAGAAATGCCACTGGCACTCTATGGCACACAGAATGATACTTGTTGACATTTTATGTCCAAGGGACGTAATCCGTGTACGGGGAAATAGAAGAAATAGAGATAACGTTGCTTTTTCTGTGATCTGAGTGTCAAAATGGTTATTATTTATGAAGGTATTACGTATAGAATATGTACAATATTATCCGTCGTGTTGTAATGGTTGTTACTATGATTATTGTTATGATTATTGCAGCTAACATGTATCAAGACACAACGTTAATCTCTTATCAAGTGAGCCCAGAAGTTGCATATACAAGCCATGACATGCCAACAATGAGTTCCATCGTAAGTTTTTCATATGTACACGTACTTTAAACAGAGATGCACAGGTCAGAAATGCCACTGGCACTCTATGGCACGCAGAATGATACATGTTGACATTTGATGTCCAAGGGACGTAATCCGTGTACGGGGAAATAGAAGAAATAAAGATAACGTAGCTTTTTCTGCGATCTGAGTGTCCAAATGGTTATTATTTATAAAGGTATTACGTATAGAATATGTACATTATTATCTGGCGTGTTGTAATGGTTGTTACTGTGATAATTGTTATGATTATTGCAGCAAACCTGTATCAAGACACAACGTTAATGTCTTACCAAGTGAGCCCAGAAGTTGCATGTACAAGCCATGACACGCCAACAATGAGTTCCACCGTACATTTTTTATATGTATACGTACTTTCAACAGAGATGCACACGTGAGAAATGCCAGTGGCACTCTATGGCACACAGAATGATACTTGTTGACATTTTATGTCCAAAGGACGTAATCCGTGTACGGGGAAATAGAAGAAATAGAGATAACGTTTCTTTTTCTGCGATTTGAGTGTCAAAACGGTTATTGTTTATAAAGGTGTTACATATAGAATATGTACAATATTATCTGGTGTGTTGTAATGGTTGTTACTATGATAATTGTTATGATTATTGCAGCAAACCTGTATCAAGACACAACGTTAATCTCTTACCAAGTGAGCCCAGAAGTTGCATGTACAAGCCATGACTAGGCAACAATGAGTTTCACCGTAAGTTTTTCATTTGTATACGTACTTTCAACAGAGATGACCACGTCAGAAATGCCGCTGGCAGTCTACGGCACGCAAAATGATACTCGTTGACATTTTATGTCCAAGGGACGTAATTCGTTTACGGGTAAATAGAAAAAATAGAGATAACGTTGCTCTTTCTGCGATCTGAGTGTCCAAATGGTTATTATTTATAAAGGTATTACGTATAGAATATGTACATTATTATCTGGCGTGTTGTAATGGTTGTTACTATGATAATTGTTATGATTATTGCAGCAAAGCTGTATCAAGACACAACGTTAATGTCTTACCAAGTGAGCCCAGAAGTTGCATGTACAAGCCATGACACGCCAACAATGAGTTCCACCGTACATTTTTCATATGTATACGTACTTTCAACAGAGATGCACACGTGAGAAATGCCAGTGGCACTCTATGGCACACAGAATTATACTTGTTGACATTTTATGTCCAAAGGACGTAATCCGTGTACGGGGAAATAGAAGAAATAGAGATAACGTTTCTTTTTCTGTGATTTGAGTGTCAAAACGGTTATTGTTTATAAAGGTGTTACGTATAGAATATGTACAATATTATCTGGTGTGTTGTAATGGTTGTTACTATGATAATTGTTATGATTATTTCAGCAAACCTGTATCAAGACACAACGTTAATCTCTTACCAAGTGAGCCCAGAAGTTGCATGTACAAGCCATGACACGGCAACAATGAGTTTCACCGTAAGTTTTTCATTTGTATACGTACTTTCAACAGAGATGACCACGTCAGAAATGCCACTGGCAGTCTATGGCACTCAAAATGATACTCGTTGACATTGTATGTCCAAGGGACGTAATTCGTTTACGGGTAAATAGAAAAAATAGAGATAACGTTGCTCTTTCTGCGATCTGAGTGTCCAAATGGTTATTATTTATAAAGGTATTACGTAAAGAATATGTACAATATTATCTGTCGTGTTGTAATGGTTGTTACTATGATTAGTGTTATGATTATTGCAGCTAACATGTATCAAGACACAACGTTAATCTTATCAAGTGAGCCCAGAAGTTGCATATACAAGCCATGACATGCCAACAATGAGTTCCATCGTAAGTTTTTCATATGTACACGTACTTTAAACAGAGATGCACAGGTCAGAAATGCCACTGGCACTCTATGGCACGTAGAATGATACTTGTTGACATTTGATGTCAAAGGGACGTAATCCGTGTACGGGGAAATAGAAGAAATAAAGATAACGTGGCTTTTTCTGCGATCTGAGTGTCCAAATGGTTATTATTTAAAAAGGTATTACGTTTAGAATATGTACATTACTATCTGGCGTGTTGTAATGGTTGTTACTATGATAATTGTTATGATTATTGCAGCAAACCTGTATCAAGACACAACGTTAATCTCTTACCAAGTGAGCCAAGAAGTTGCATGTACAAGCCATGACACGCCGACAATGAGTTCCACCGTAAATGTTTCATATGTATACGTACTTTCAACAGAGATGCACACGTGAGAAATGCCACTGGCACTCTATGGCACACAGAATGATACTTGTTGACATTTTATGTCCGAGGGACGTAATCCGTGTAAGGGGAAATAGAAGAAATAGAGATAACGTTTCTTTTTCTGCGATTTGAGTGTCAAAACGGTTATTGTTTATAAAGGTGTTACGTATAGAATATGTACAATATTATCTGGTGTGTTGTAATGGTTGTTACTATGATAATTGTTATGATTATTTCAGCAAACCTGTATCAAGACACAACGTTAATCTCTTACCAAGTGAGCCCAGAAGTTGCATGTACAAGCCATGACACGGCAACAATGAGTTTCACCGTAAGTTTTTCATTTGTATACGTTCTTTCAACAGAGATGACCACGTCAGAAATGCCACTGGCAGTCTATGGCACGCAAAATGATACTCGTTGACATTTTATGTCCAAGGGACGTAATTCGTTTACGGGTAAATAGAAAAAATAGAGATAACGTTGCTCTTTCTGCGATCTGAGTGTCCAAATGGTTATTATTTATAAAGGTATTACGTATAGAATATGTACACTATTATCTGTCGTGTTGTAATGGTTGTTACTATGATTAGTGTTATGATTATTGCAGCTTACATGTATCAAGACACAACGTTAATCTTATCAAGTGAGCCCAGATTTTGCATATACAAGCCATGACATGCCAACAATGAGTTCCATCGTAAGTTTTTCATATGTACACGTACTTTAAACAGAGATGCACAGGTCAGAAATACCACTGGCACTCTATGGCACGCAGAATGATACTTCTTGACATTTGATGTCCAAGGGACGTAATCCGTGTACGGGGAAATAGAAGAAATAAAGATAACGTGGCTTTTTCTGCGATCTGAGTGTCCAAATGGTTATTATTTATAACGGTATTACGTATAGAATATGTACATTATTATCTGGCGTGTTGTAATGGTTGTTACTATGATAATTGTTATGATTATTGCAGCAAACCTGTATCAAGACACAACGTTAATCTCTTACCAAGTGAGCCAAAAATTTGCATGTACAAGACATGACACGCCAACAATGAGTTCCACCGTAAATGTTTCATATGTATACGTACTTTCAACAGAGATGCACACGTGAGAAAGGCCACTGGCACTCTATGGCACACAGAATGATACTTGTTGACATTTTATGTCCAAGGGACGTAATCCGTGTACGGGGAAATAGAAGAAATAGAGATAACGTTGCTTTTTCTGTGATCTGAGTGTCAAAATGGTTATTATTTATAAAGGTATGACGTATAGAATATGTACAATATTATCTGTCGTGTTGTTATGGTTGTTACTATGATTATTGTAATGATTATTGCAGCTAACATGTATCAAGACACAACGTTAATCTCTTATCAAGTGAGCCCAGAAGTTGCATATACAAGCCATGACATGCCAACAATGAGTTCCATCGTAAGTTTTTCATATGTACACGTACTTTAAACAGAGATGCACACGTCAGAAATGCCACTTGCACTCTATGGCACGCAGAATGATACTTGTTGACATTTGATGTCCAAGGGGCGTAATCCGTGTACGGGGAAATAGAAGAAATAAAGATAACGTGGCTTTTTCTGCGATCTGAGTGTCCAAATGGTTATTATTTATAAAGGTATTACGTATAGAATATGTACATTATTATCTGGCGTGTTGTAATGGTTGTTACTATGATAATTGTTATGATTATTGCAGCAAACCTGTATCAAGACACAACGTTAATGTCTTACCAAGTGAGCCCAGAAGTTGCATGTACAAGCCATGACACGCCAACAATGAGTTCCACCGTAAATTTTTCATATGTATACGTACTTTCAACAGAGATGCACACGTGAGAAATGCCAGTGGCACACTATTGCACACAGAATGATACTTGTTGACATTTTATGTCCAAAGGACGTAATCCGTGTACGGGGAAATAGAAGAAATAGAGATAACGTTTCTTTTTCTGCGATTTGAGTGTCAAAACGGTTATTGTTTATATAGGTGTTACGTATAGAATATGTATAATATTATCTGGTGTGTTGTAATGGTTGTTACTATGATAATTGTTATGATTATTGCAGCAAACCTGTATCAAGACACAACGTTAATCTCTTACCAAGTGAGCCCAGAAGTTGCATGTACAAGCCATGACACGGCAACAATGAGTTTCACCGTAAGTTTTTAATTTGTATACGTACTTTCAACAGAGATGACCACGTCAGAAATGCCACTGGCAGTCTATGGCACGCAAAATGATACTCGTTGACATTTTATGTCCAAGGGACGTAATTCGTTTACGGGTAAATAGAAAAAATAGAGATAACGTTGCTCTTTCTGCGATCTGAGTGTCCAAATGGTTATTATTTATAAAGGTATTACGTATAGATAGAATATGTACACTATTATCTGTCGTGTTGTAATGGTTGTTACTATGATTAGTGTTATGATTATTGCAGCTAACATGTATCAAGACACAACGTTAATCTTATCAAGTGAGCCCAGAAGTTGCATATACAAGCCATGACATGCCAACAATGAGTTCCATCGTAAGTTTTTCATATGTACACGTACTTTAAACAGAGATGCACAGGTCAGAAATGCCACTGGCACTCTATGGCACGCAGAATGATACTTGTTGACATTTGTGGTCCAAGGGGACGTAATCCGTGTACGGGGAAATAGAAGAAATAAAGATAACGTGGCTTTTTCTGCGATCTGAGTGTCCAAATGGTTATTATTTATAAAGGTATTACGTATAGAATATGTACATTATTATCTGGCGTGTTGTAATGGTTGTTACTATGATAATTGTTATGATTATTGCAGCAAACCTGTATCAAGACACAACGTTAATGTCTTACCAAGTGAGCCATGAAGTTGCATGTACAAGCCATGACACGCCAACAATGAGTTTCACCGTAAATGTTTCATATGTATACGTACTTTCAACAGAGATGCACACGTGAGAAATGCCACTGGCACTCTATGGCACACAGAATGATACTTGTTGACATTTTATGTCCAAGGGACGTAATCCGTGTACGGGGAAATAGAAGAAATAGAGATAACGTTGCTTTTTTCTGTGATCTGAGTGTCAAAATGGTTATTATTTATAAAGGTATTACGTATAGAATATGTACAATATTATCCGTCGTGTTGTAATGGTTGTTACTATGATTATTGTTATGATTATTGCAGCTAACATGTATCAAGACACAACGTTAATCTCTTATCAAGTGAGCCCAGAAGTTGCATATACAAGCCATGACATGCCAACAATGAGTTCCATCGTAAGTTTTTTCATATGTACACGTACTTTAAACAGAGATGCACAGGTCAGAAATGCCACTGGCACTCTATGGCACGCAGAATGATACATGTTGACATTTGATGTCCAAGGGACGTAATCCGTGTACGGGGAAATAGAAGAAATAAAGATAACGTGGCTTTTTCTGCGATCTGAGTGTCCAAATGGTTATTATTTATACAGGTATTACGTATAGAATATGTACATTATTATTTGGCGTGTTGTAATGGTTGTTACTGTGATAATTGTTATGATTATTGCAGCAAACCTGTATCAAGACACAACGTTAATGTCTTACCAAGTGAGCCCAGAAGTTGCATGTACAAGCAATGACACGCCAACAATGAGTTCCACCGTACATTTTTTATATGTATACGTACTTTCAACAGAGATGCACACGTAAGAAATGCCAGTGGCACTCTATGGCACACAGAATGATACTTGTTGACATTTTATGTCCAAAGGACGTAATCCGTGTACGGGGAAATAGAAGAAATAGAGATAACGTTTCTTTTTCTGCGATTTGAGTGTCAAAACGGTTATTGTTTATAAAGGTGTTACATATAGAATATGTACAATATTATCTGGTGTGTTGTAATGGTTGTTACTATGATAATTGTTATGATTATTGCAGCAAACCTGTATCAAGACACAACGTTAATCTCTTACCAAGTGAGCCCAGAAGTTGCATGTACAAGCCATGACACGGCAACAATGAGTTTCACCGTAAGTTTTTCATTTGTATACGTACTTTCAACAGAGATGACCACGTCAGAAATCCCGCTGGCAGTCTATGGCACGCAAAATGATACTCGTTGACATTTTATGTCCAAGGGACGTAATTCGTTTACGGGTAAATAGAAAAAAATAGAGATAACGTTGCTCTTTCTGCGATCTGAGTGTCCAAAATGGTTATTATTTATAAAGGTATTACGTATAGAATATGTACAATATTATCTGTCGTGTTGTAATGGTTGTTACTATAATTAGTGTTATGATAATTGCAGCTAACATGTATCAAGACACAACGTTAATCTTATCAAGTGAGCCCAGAAGTTGCATATACAAGCCATGACATGCCAACAATGAGTTCCATCGTAAGTTTTTCATATGTACACGTACTTTAAACAAAGATGCACAGGTCAGAAATGCCACTGGCACTCTATGGCACGCAGAATGGTACTTGTTGACATTTGATGTCCAAGGGACGTAATCCGTGTACGGGGAAAGAGAAGAAATAAAGATAACGTGGCTTCTTCTGCGATCTGAGTGTCCAAATGGTTATTATTTATAAAGGTATTACGTATAGAATATGTACATTGTTATCTGGCGTGTTGTAATGGTTGTTACTATGATAATTGTTATGATTATTGCAGCAAACCTGTATCAAGACACAACGTTAATGTCTTACCAAGTGAGCCAAGAAGTTGCATGTACAAGCCATGACACGCCAACAATGAGTTCCACCGTAAATGTTTCATATGTATACGTACTTTCAACAGAGATGCACACGTGAGAAATGCCACTGGCACTCTATGGCACACAGAATGATACTTGTTGACATTTTATGTCCAAGGGACGTAATCCGTGTACGGGGAAATAGAAGAAATAGAGATAACGTTGCTTTTTCTGTGATCTGAGTGTCAAAATGGTTATTTTTTATAAAGGTATTACGTATAGAATATGTACAATATTATCCGTCGTGTTGTAATGGGTTGTTACTATGATTATTGTTATGATTATTGCAGCTAACATGTATCAAGACACAACGTTAATCTCTTATCAAGTGAGCCCAGAAGTTGCATATACAAGCCATGACATGCCAACAATGAGTTCCATCGTAAGTTTTTTCATATGTACACGCACTTTAAACAGAGATGCACACGTCAGAAATGCCACTGGCACTCTATGGCACGCAGAATGATAC
>JAWPHD010024547.1:0-18871 GCA_037043455.1 Cyrtodaria siliqua | reverse complement strand
GAAAAGTGTTCTGTTACCAGTATTTAGTGAACGGCATTCTTCTTCGAAGAAAAATTGCCGCAAAAATGCGATACTGGATGGCATAGTCCTTGTCCTTCGACGTTATATTTACCCCTAGAGTGATAGGGAAACAAAACGATTTATTCCGTATTATATTCCGTATAATATCTTTGAAATATTTTAAACATAATAGTGTTTATTTTTTGTTGTTGTTTTTTGTGGGTTTTTTAAATGTTGCCGAATATCGGGATAACAGGTGTAGACAACTATTCTACTTAAGGACGAAACTCTTAAACCAACTGCATCAAAGGTAAGCGCAATTAGTTAGTTTCACCACACATTCGTATTAAATAGACATAACAAATGTTACGATATGCTATCTGATTGGTTCCTGTCATTCCGCATGGGGATCGATCCTCGCCCTGTGTAAGCCCGATAATAGACTTTTTACTGGATTGAGCGATCTCGTCCTGTGTAAGCCCGATAATAGACTACTTAACTGGATTGAGCGATCTCGTCCCTGTGTAAGCCGATAATAGACTACTTACTGGATTGAGCGATCTCGCCCTGTGTAAGCCCGTTAATAGGACTACTTACTGGATTGAGCGATCGTCCTGTGTAAGCCCGATATTAGCTACTTACTGGATTGAGCGATCTCGTCCTGTGAAAGCCGATAATAGACTACTTACTGGATTGAGAGCGATCTCGCCGTGTGTAAGCCCGATAATAGACTACTTACTGGATTGAGCGATCTCGCCCTTGTGTAAACCCGATAATAGATATACTTACTGGATTGAGCGATTCAGTCCCCTGTGTAAGCCCGATAATAGACTACTTACTGGATTGAGCGATCTCGCCCCTGTGTAAGCCCGATAATAGACTACTTACTGGATTGAGCGATCTGCGCCTGTGTAAACCCGATAATAGACTATACTTACTGGATTGAGCGATCTCGCCCTTGTAAGCCCGATATAGTCTACTTAATGATTGAGCGATCTCGTCTGTGTAAGCCCGATAATAGACTACTTACTGGATTTAAGCGATCTTCCCTGTGTAAGCCGATATGATACTTACGGATTGAGCGATCTCGTCCTGTGTAAGCCGATAATAGACTACTTACTGATTGAGCGATCTCGTCCTGTGTAAGCCCGATAATAGACTTTTAACTGGATTGAGCGATCTCGTCCTGTGTAAGCCCGATAATAGACGACTTACTGGATTGAGCGATCTCGCCCTGTGTAAGCCCGATAATAGACTACTTACTGGATTGAGCGATCTCGCCCTGTGTAAGCCCGATAATAGAACTACTTACTGGATTGTAGCGATCTCGTCCCTGTGTAAGCCCGATAATAGACTACTTACTGGATTGAGCGATCTCGCCCTGTGTAAGCCCGATAATAGACTACTTACTGGATTGAGCGATCTCGCCCTGTGTAAGCCCGATAATAGACTACTTACTGGATTGAGCGATCTCGCCCTGTGTAAAACCCCGATAATAGACCTACTTACTGGATTGAGCGATCTCGCCCTGTGTAAGCCCGATAATAGACTACTTACTGGATTGAGCGATCTCGCCCTGTATAAGCCCGATAATAGACTACTTACTGGATTGAGCGATCTCGCCCTGTGTAAACCGATAATAGACTACTTACTGGATTGAGGCTGATCTCGCCCTGTGTAAACCCGATAAAAGACTATACTTACTGGATTGAGCGATCTCGCCCTGTGTAAGCCCGATAATAGTCTACTTACTGGATTGAGGCGATCTCGTCCTGTGTAAGCCCGATAATAGACTACTTACTGGATTGAGCGATCTCGCCCTGTGTAAGCCCGATAATAGACTACTTACTGGATTGAGCGATCTCGTCCTGTGTAAGCCCGATAATAGACTACTTACTGGATTGAGCGATCTCGTCCTGTGTAAGCCCGATAATAGACTTTTTACTGATTGAGCGATCTCGTCCTGTGTAAGCCCGATAATAGACTACTTACTGGATTGAGCGATCTCGCCCTGTGTAAGCCCGATAATAGACTACTTACTGGATTGAGCGATCTCGTCCTGTGTAAGCCCGATAATAGACTACTTACTAAGATTGAGCGATCTCGCCCTGTGTAAGCCCGATAATAGACTACTTACTGGATTGAGCGATCTCGCCCTGTGTAAACCCGATAATAGACATACTTACTGGATTGAGCGATCTCGCCCTGTGTAAACCCGATATTAGACTACTTACTGGATTGAGCGATCTCGCCCTGTGTAAACCCGATAATATCCTACTTACTGGATTGAGCGATCTCGCCCTGTGTAAGCTCGATAATAGACTACTTACTGGATTGAGCGATCTCGCCCTGTGTAAGCCCGATAATATACTATACTTACTGGATTGAGCGATCTCGCCCTGTGTAAGCCCGATAATAGACTATACTTACTGGATGGTATAGTTCTTGCCTTTGACATATTCACCCTTTAAAAACCATTTCATTCTACAGTCACACTGCAGACGGTTGTTGTAAAGGTCGATTTCTGTTAGCGTTTCCAGGTCAAGCGGAAGCTCTGATCATCAAAATCTCATTATGTCGTTGTTTCTGTGAACAGGAACGTCATATATTAAAAAATGTATATATATAGGCCTTATTATTCACATTTTTTAATAAACCATACATTGTGACTCGTGGGAAACCAGCCCGTGTGGTTCCGGGGGCCCGTTTGGTTACGGGGCAAAGAATTGGACCACTGCAGATACCGTTGGAGGGGAAGGCAGAGGGGTAGAACCCCCACCAAATTCATGTTTATTTTATCATTTTTTGTTTATGCTCATTAAAGGTCTTCATCAGACCCCTGCATTGTTTCAGGTGCCATGCAGTGGCAGAAAAACTATAACAACATTTATCCAGAATTATCATGTACCTGCAAAAAATTGCCATATTTCTGTAAGTAATACATACTGGCAATGCTTTAAAACACTTTAGAGAAAGGGTTAAGATTAGTGATAAATGGGGTCATTTGATAGGGATTTAACACAAAGCAATTATGAAATAGAAGTTACTTTTCTGTGAGTTTTAGAAAATCTTCTAGAACATGAAGCATTAGTATTTAGAGCCGCACATGGACACAAATACATAACGGACTCCATTTGGACTATATTCATTTAGAATGATCATGTACCTGCTTTGTAAGGTGTTTTTACGTCATTTTCAAACACATGTAAGTTATATATAATGGTCGATTGTTTTGTGGTGAAGGCAGACCACCCACTTTTCCTGGTAAAACTAGTACTGTACACCTCCCCACCTTCGTACGAATCCACACTTACGGATGGAGGGAGGTGTAACAGTACTTGCAAAACAAATGCCATATGTATGTTAAAGTAATACATACTGGCAATCTTTCATCCACTGAGAGAAAGATAAATGCTTTTCAAAGGCGTTAATTAGTTTGCATTTCAATTAAATATACAAGTCGAACATGAACTGTAGCATTCAATGACCACCTTCAACCAAAACCAACACATGGAAAACGAACAATAACAAGGACAAAGGCAAGGTATATGACATCACAATCATAAAAGGGTTGCCAATAGGGTTATCGCATTGGAACGGAACAGTGACCAAACGGCCGCTGGGAGTTTAAACCAGGTTCTAGGGTGAATCAAACCTCACTCTTACCTTATTGTTATCCCAGTTAAACGATACTGTGTAAATAAATCACCACCAAGGTAACAAATTGGGAAGCATTAATAAGCAATACACGTTATAACACAAAGATAATCATGTATACATGAACATTACAAAAACACTAGAAAGCCACAAAGCAAGTACTAAATATTTGGCAGAAGCCAGAGCAACAAGAAAATAAAGCATAGACTTCTTGCAAAAACAAAGCTTACCGTAGCGATAATTTTGTCAACGCATCTGCAAATTGCCAAATTGCCTGACTAAGCACAACTTTTTTCGATGCCGTTGTTGTCCAGGAGCCACGTGGTCATCTCCGGTAGGTAAGGCACTTCGTCTATCACATGTAGTTATTGTGACTCATGTCAAGCGTATGTAGGGATACTAACATCCGGAATGAATCCTTACTGAAACTCTCTAGCGCGTTCCAACTTAGGTCGAGGTACGTTAGCGACGGTAGGTCAATTGCTTTGTTTTCTATTGTACTGATTTCGCAGTGGGATATGTCTAAATTTTTGATTGCAGGAAGCTCCATAAAATTAAATGTATCTTCTTTCAAGTATCGAAGGGGATTTCTCTCTAAATTCAGATATTCTAGTTTTCTAAGATCCCGAAACATTAACTCGTCTAAGTTGATCCCACTTATGAGATTGCTGGACAAGTCAAGTTGTACCAAGTGTGTTAACTGATCAAACGAGTTTCTCTTTATACTTGAAATCTGATTATTGCGAAGCATCAGTGTCGTTAGAGAAATTAGGGGGAAGTAGTCCAAGTACGTAATATTATTGATATGGTTGTTTGAAAAGTCTAGCACTTGCATATAGTTGGGTATGTGACTTTCGCCCGGTATATCTGTAAGCCCGATTCCGCTGCAGTTAAATGAGATCGTGTTTGTTCTACAGCTGCCATACATACTGTCTGATGTTGTTACGTTGTAAAGTGACACGGCAAGAAAGAAGATCGTGAAATATACTCTGTATGTTCTTCCCATTGTGATGTATGATCTGCAAATACAGTATATATAGACATGAAGTCACAAATCAAATATAACTGAATACTTGCCGTATTTTATCTTTACGTTTTTATTTAGTCATCGTTTCCCTATTTGAATTGATCAATTCTCAGCTTTTGTCATAAATAAGGATATGTGTATCTTTATCTATCACATGTTTATCAAGTTAATATATATTATTCAAGAGTAGAACTGAGTAAAAAAAATGTAATCATTATAAACTGGCAATTTCACACACACACACGCACGCACGCACACACACACGCACACACACACACTAAAAGAATATATGTTTGAGTACTTGTTTCCTATCTAATATATATGGAATTAAACATAAGGGTACAGTATCGTTAATAAAAGAAAGAAGTTAAACAGATCATCAATTTGAGTTTACCTTTACCGATATTGAGATTATTGTATAATATTATTTGTTATATATCTATCTATACAATCTACCTAGTACCGTCATGACAATTGAATACGACAACTCTACAGCTACTGACGTTTTATGATTGCGCTTCACCATCTTACTAAAATAGATTACTCTGTATCAATATCCTGCTAAAAATAGATCACGAGGTCGAGTTGTGTTGATTTAAATTCATTATATCATGTTATCAATATTCATCGTTTTGATAAGAGCATCACATAGTTGTCAGTGGTGAATAGCCCACTATTAATATCAGGGCTCGAAATTAGCACCAGTCCGATAGCCCGAGACTAGTAAAACTGCTGGCGAACTACCACATGTTTGTGTCTGGTTAGTCCGATGGTCTAGTAACAAATGTGTTCAAAATAAGAACTAAATTATAAATCATTAGGTTGTGTAGTGACATCACTTCCTAACCTGACCTTTTGAAAACCTGATAGTTCATAGTTCCAATAAATGCCAATAGGGAATTATTTTAAAAGTGAATATAGTTATATAAGACCCATACATGTATCTAGTTATGTAGGATATATACTGGACGATATACACTTAAGTGTATCTAGTTATGTAGGATCTATACTGGACGATATTCTCTTAAGTGTATCTAGTTATGTAGGATCTATACTGGACGATATACACTTAAGTGTATCTAGTTATGTAGGATCTATACTGGACGATAAACTCTTAAGTGTATCTAGTTATGTAGGATCTATACTGGACGATATACTCTTAAGTGTATCTAGTTATGTAGGATATATACTGGACGATATACTCTTAAGTGTATCTAGTTATGTAGGATCTATTCTGGACGATATACTCTTAAGTGTATCTAGTTATGTAGGATCCATAGTCGGCGATATACACTTAGGTCTGTATAGTTATGTAGGATCCATGGTGGACGATATACTTTTACTTGTATATAGTTATGCAGGACCCATAGTGGCGTGTATACTCTTAAGTATATATACTCTTAATTATGTAGGGCCCAGAGGGGGAAATATACACTTAAGTGTATATAGTTATGTAAAACCCCGAGGGGGAAATATACTCTCTTAAGTGTATATAGTTATGTAGGACCCAGAGGGGAATATACACTTAAGTGTATATAGTTATGTAGGACATATAGATGAAAATATACTGTTAAGTGTATATTATAGTTATGTGGGACCCAGAGGGTGAATGTACTCTTAAGTGTATATAATTATGTAGGATCCATAGGGGGAATATACACTTAAGTGTATATAGTTATGTAGGACATGGAGGTGGAAATATACTCTTAAGTGTATATTATAGTTATGTAGGACCCAGAAGGGGGTATATATTCTTAAGTGAATATAATTATGTAAGACCAAGAAGGGAAAATTTACTCTTAAGTGTATATAGTTATGTAGGACCTAGAGGGGGAATATACACTTAAGTGCATATAGTTATGTAGGAGGGGAATATACACTTAAGTGTATATAGTTATGTAGAACCCAGAGGGGGGAGATATATTCTTAAGTGTATATAGTTCTGTAGAACCCAGAGGGGGAGATATATTCTTAAGTGTATATATAGGACAAATGGTAGGATATTTAGTCTTAGGTATACATAGTTATGCAGGACCCATAGTGGGCTTTATACACTTACGTGTAAAGAGTTATGCAGGACCCATAGTGGGTTGCTTGGTTGAATGGTGCTTACATGACGTAAAACACCATTCAACCTACCAACCCATTATATATATATTGGCACATGTTAGGTTATATATGACGGTCAATTTGAAATAGTGCAGGCAGACAACACACTTTTTCCTGGGTAGAACCAAACTGTATACATCCCGCAGCCGTAAGAATGACACTTTCTCACTTAAAAGTCGAGCTTCAATTGGATGAGAGGCGAGAATGTTTCAAAGTAAATAACACATTCGTAAGTGATAGTTAACACGTACGTACGTGTTAGCTAGCACGTACGAATATGTTACTAACACGTACACACGTGTTATCTATCACATACGTACGTGTTGCTATCATTTAGTTATCGCGTACGTACGTGTTAACTATCACGTACGAGTGTGTTATTAACACGTACGCATGTGTTATCACGTATGTACGTGTTAGCTCACGCATACGTACGTGTTAACTATCAGGTACGTGTTACCATTAACAACTGTGAACAGTATAGAGGCACAATAGAGGCAGAATATCACCATCGTCATCGTATGAAGGATGAGTGAACTAGTAAGAGTTTAAAGGAAGCAGTCAGAGTATATAGAGAGAGAGTAGTAGAGCGAGATAGAGAGAGTTGATAATTGTAATAATTGACAGAGCAGTGAGAGAGTGGCTGTGGATGAGTGTATGGTGTTTTACGTCATTTTCAGCACATGTTAGACTATATATGACAAGAGAGAGAGAGAGAGAGAGAGAGAGAGAGAGAGAGGTGATATTTAGTAATGAGAGTAGATCGTACTTACTGACGTAGTATCGAGGTGGCTTGTCACAGAGTACTGATAAATTAGAGAGAGTGGATAGTTGTTAGTATGATATTTGTGAGAGATCAGAGAGTAATGAGTGAGAAAGTAGTCACGGAGTAGAGAGCAGTGAGATATTTGTGCGAGAGTGTAACTTACTTCCTATGCCAGCTGTTATTATATCCGGCTTCAACATAAACCTAACGTTTTAATATTGCTATGAAGAATATACACAGCGGTGTTCGTCTGTGCGTCCTATATGTCCACGTCATGTCGTATAATCTGTTATGATTCACACATGGAGAGGTCCTGAACGGGACCATATTAAAAGTTATCTGATTTAATCTGCATTATCATCACCTATAGAACACACAAAGACCGACCTTAATGGGTTAAAAAGTGTTTAATCACCGTATATCAGCTTGCATCCCGGAGTTGCCAATGTTTATCAATATGCATTTAATACAATAATGCATACGTTTTAAACTTATTAAATATTTTTTTCGGGGGCCCCATATATCTCAGTAAGCTGGAGTTTGAACAGTGATATCTTTATCTTTATCTGCAAGATGCGTAATTGTCAACACAATGTATTTATTGATGAGCTTACGATATGTTTAATTGGATTTCATTGTATTTATTTGTAGATGTGGTAATTTTTTCATCTCTCCCATGATAGTTAAAGGATGCCGTACATTCCCTCCGTACCCAGTGACGAAGGAACGTTTTCCGAGATATTATTATATATATATATATATATATATATAATAGAATATAATTGTTTTATTAGGTCTAGGACGGGTCGAGGGCATCCCGCCGTACGTAGACCTTACAGTTGTCATCATAGTTCATGCATTAAGTCTGATAAGACTCATGAGTAGATGATTACTACTTCAACAAATACTCAAAATAGACACAATGACGGGACAGTGTCATACAGTAATTCATGTAATTCCTATAAAAACACACAATAGCATGACAAGCAATATACACCGTTTAAATGTAATTTTCGTTTCATGCATTATGAGAATTCATATTTACGACAATGGTGCACAGAACCTAACTTTAAAGAATGCATTTATTGTTATAATTATTTATTGTAATAATATTTTTTTTTAATTATGAGACACTATTTGGATTAATAGAATGTTCAGTTGTGACATATATATATATATATATTATTACTATATTATCATTTTATTATTTATTTATTTAAGGAGGATATAAATAAAAAATATAATTGGGAGGGTCATGTGGGCCTAAGTATATCCGTTTTATATAAAAAAAAAAAAAAAAAAGTGTAGATATTAGACATGTTAATAAACAAAAAAGCTACTTTTCTATAGCCATTACCAATCACCAGTCACCACTACCGTGACACCAATCTCTAGATTAAAGTGTTTTCTGACACTACTGATGTCATCCGTCCTTAGGATAAAGTGGTTCCCGATACTAATAACCATCACCAATCACTCTCGTCACCGCTACAGTCAGAATCTTTAAAATAAAGTGGCACCTGGCACTACTGATGTCATCAGTCCTTAGGATAAAGTGATTCCCGACACTACTGATGTCATCAGTCCTTGGGATAAAGTGGTTCCCGATACTAACAACCGACACCAATCATTCTCGTCACCACTACAGTCAGCAATATTTAAATTAAAGTGATTCCCGACACTACTGATGTCATCAGTCCTTGGGATAAAGTGGTTCCCGATACTAATAACCGACACTAATCACTCTCGTCACCACTACAGTCAGCAATCTCTAGATTAAAGTGGTTCCTGGCACTACAAATGTCATCAATCCTTGGGATAAAAAATTTCTCGATATTAATAACCGTCACCAATCACTCTCGTCACCACTATCGTGGCACCAATTTCTAAATTAAAGTGGTTTCTGACACTACTGATGTCATCCGTCCTTAGGATAAAGTGGTTCCCGATACTAACAACCGACACCAATCATTCTCGTCACCACTACAGTCAGCAATCTCTAGATTAAAGTGGCACCTGGCACTACTGATGTCATCAGTCCTTAGGATAAAGTGGTTCCCGATACTAACAACCGACACCAATTATTCTCGTCACCACTACAGTCAGCAATCTTTAGATTAAATTGGGTTCCCGACTCAAAGTACCGTGGCCAATCTTTAGCTTAATGTGGTTCCCGGCACAAAGTAACGTCGCCAATCTTTATATTAATGTTGTTCCCGACATTAATAATAATTATATTGTCCTAATGTTTTTTTCCGGAAACCAGTAATGGCATCACTCGTTAGATAAAAGTGATTCCCGACATTCCTGATATCATCGAATCTTAGATTAAAATGGTTTTCGACACTGCTACAACGTATACTGTCTCCAGTGAGTGTGGTTCCCAGCACGTAGTATTGTCATCAGTGCTAATGTCATTATTGTGTAAATAAGGGAAACACGTTTGGGTAATATTTGAACAGTTTTATAAAGAAATTATATATTATACACAACATATAGGAAACAGAATGAACAGTTTCAGTATACGCTATACGCTATCTTAGGGGAAATGAATATGAATAAAAACCTGAATTAGACCGTGAGCCATATACTTTTTTGTTACCATCTCAAGGGACAAATTCTTAATAGTACCATGTTATTGAGTACAAAAAATCCATGATAGCAGTGTGAACAGGGTAGCTGATTCCTATTATTAGAGTTATCTCCCCCTTTTAAGCAAAACTCTTGTTTCTTTAAAAAATCGTTTTCGCTGAAACTAGAAGAGCTACAGGTCCAATATTTTGCATGTATTATACATTTCGGGTCCTCTACCAAGTATTTATAAAATGGTGACCACAGGGTCAAATATGGCCCAGCCCCGGGGGTAAACATTTTTCATAGAATTATATAGGATATCTTTAAAAATAAATAATTTTCTCTAAAACTGTAAGAGCTAGGTCCCATATTATGCATGAAGCATAAGCTTATGGTCCACTAGCAAGTTTGTTAAAATGTTGACCCCGGGGGTCATATCTGGCTCCGCCCCAGTGGTCAAATATTTACATAGAGTCATATAGAAACATCTTTAAAATCTCTTCACTAAAAAAAACAAGAGCCAGAGGTCTACTATTTTGCATATTGTATAAGCTTATGGTTCTTTACCAATTTTGTTCAAATCGTGACCCTGTGTCCAAATATGGCCCGGTTCTAGGGTCAAAGTTTTACAAAGAGTTATATAGGAAAATCCATAAAAATATTCTTTTTCTGACACTACAAGAGCTAGAGGTCTAATACGATGCATGTAGCATACGAGTATCGATCTCTACCACTTTATTTTGTTCAAATGGTGATCTTATGGTCAAATTTCGCCCGTTCCATGGGGTCACATATTTACCTAGAGTTATATAGGAACGTCTATAAACATCTTCTTCTCTGAAACTACAAAAGCTAGAAGTCTAATAAGCTGCATGTAGCTTAAGATTATTGTCCTGTACCAAATAATTTAAATGGTGTCCCTTGAATCAAGCCTGGAATCAAATTTGGTCCTGTCCCGGGGGTCACACTATAACATTGAATTATATAGGAAAACATATTCAAACAGCTTCTCTGATACTTCAAAAGCTAAATAATAGTTCGCATGTACCATAAGCTTATGATCCTCTACCTAGTTTGTTCAAATGGCGACAATGGGGTCAAATATGGCCACTAAGGGTGTCACAGTTTTACAGATTTATATAAAGAAATTGTTGTTGTTTCTTAAAACATGAGAGCACTTTGAGACAAGGCGAGTGGGTCTCTTGTTTATGGCTTGAAGTTGTACACTTTTCATAAAATCACTGTAAAAGTTTTAAGCGAACTAAAATATATAGAGAATGTGACTTTTCATAAGGTATTCCATTATGAAGACTTAACCATGTTTACAAATCGCATATTGAATAAATCCACGAACTAAAATCACAAAGTAGACCACTGCATTTTCAACTAATTGCAAAAAAAAAAGAAAGAAAATTTGTTGACTGTTGATTTTTAGGTGTTTGTTATACACATTTTAAAATAACCCGCCAAATTACGACAAAATTACACTACAAAAACAGTTTATCAAAACTCTCTCCAGGTGTTCAGCTCATATAATAATACATATGCGTCGCTTAAAAGCATATGTTTATTCATGGGTTCTTATATTACCCGTGATTGAATAAGTGTCAAATGAATTATCCATTTTTGTTTTTTTTGTCTGGCTGGTTAAAGCTTTTTATATTGTATCTATAGAGATTTGATTCTCAAACGATGTATGTTATGTATATACCTCGTGGTCAGTAGGTTTATAAATGATGTACATATGTTGTAAAATGTGGCTGTTGTTGGCGGGATAGCTACTTGAACTGCTGCAGCACCTGTATGTCGGATATAGCTTTTAGAGTAAACATCAGTAAACTAACCGTGATCACTAAATGTAATCTATACTCGGTAAAAAAAGTTTTGGACCAGGGTATATAAAGTCATATAAAAATAAAACTAGTGGACAAAATTTAAGTATCTTTTTTTAGTAACCAAGGTCTACCCTACCCGGTTAATTTGGTACCAGAAACATTAAATTCCAAACAAGATTTGATTTTAAAAAAATATCGCGAACACACAAAAGGTCTGTAAAAAATGTTGCAAAGTCCATACAAAGTAACAGTAACGGACACATTCGAGTAACCAATAAAAATATTATTATTTTTTCGCAAACTTTCATTGTAAACGATAATTGTTGTTGATTGTTGATCTATTGTGAATTATCAACTGAGATAATAAGAGTTATGGTCGAATGTCATGGTTCAGCGATCATTGAACGGGTTCGAACACTGCCATGGTCCAACACTTCTTTTACAGAGTATATATCGATGCATCATGGGTACCGATTCTTATCTGGAAGCGTTTATTATTTTTTAACTTATATGGGTATTATATTGTCACATGAAGTTATATTATATAAATGAGATAATATGTACTCAGTATTCTTTATTGTCCTTTTTTATCATAAGGCATTAATTGCCAAGAATATCAAAACAGCAATGAGCTGGACATATATAAGGCTTGCAGGCATATTGCAACTCGACATACATGAACTTGATGCTAACTTGCTAGATAAGAGAGAACGTTGTGAACCCATCTTCTTGGATATAACCTTAATGACGGATTAACAGTTTAGTTGTATGTATTTTAATGCAGTCATCCTGCTTGACCGCATACAGCCTGTTGAAGCAAAGGATAGCACGTGGTACTTTAAATTCAGAGGACCCTGGTTCAAGCCTCACCGGAGCCAGTGAATTTTGTCGGTGTGTTCTTGGGCAAGACACTTTTACCCTCGTCCGTCGGATGAGGATTTAAACCAGGCGATCCCGTGTATCGCTTGTATTTTTCTCCCATCATGATAAAGAAACATAGGTGTCTATTCATCAGTAGGGCAGGTTCCTAAATGCCTATATACCCCCTCCCCACACATACACTCCCTCTCTCTCCTCATTGGCAATACACCTTTTTAAGGTAATAATCATTCGATGCGCATGCGCAAATGTAGGGGTTATGCTTACTATCCTAGGTTAATTCCATACTCTAAATCAAGTACGGAGAACATCACAATCGATGTTTAGATACATATCCTAAGCAGGTGATATTGTAACAACTGCACCAATACTAACAAATAGTGGCCATGATAAGTAGTTAGTACAGTGATCTGGGTATCACCCTAAAGATATTTCTTCGTCGACGCCGTGTGGTTCCCGGGCATGAATATGACCACTGCATATCCAGGCAGAGGGGTAAAATTTCCCCGAATTCATGTTCATGTTGTCATTTTTGTTCATTATTTTCAGGTGCTACCTCAGTGGTGGCAGTGATCGTGCCTCCAGCAAAAAATGGAGTGTTTACTAAAGAATTTGCAGCAACTCTGCAGTTCTGCAGGTAAGAAGGTTCTAGGCACATTCTGCATATTTTTATCTAGATGTTAATGAAGAGTGAGCCGGATCGAATGTTCATTCCTGTTGGCGCCATATAACATGTTTGTGTCGGTGCGCCGTAAAACCCCAATTCAAATCAATTCATCTTCGTCGATTCTTTTTTCAGTAACACAAAAATGGTTCGTGCAAATGCATATACTACTATTTTTACATTTCATATGCAGAATTTTTCATTGTGTTGTATATGGGTGGGGTAAATCAGGTGTAAAAATCCTTAAAATATGCATAAATTGTAATTAAAAAGTATTAAAATTTACAACTTTGAAAATTTTGCGTTGCAATATGCAATGTTTAATTCATGTATTTATGTGTAATACATAATCCATATGCGTAATCATAATAAGTATTTCCATGACGCATACACCTAAAATAGACTTTTGTTAAAAGAAACTACGTTAAACCGCACATTTCCTTTATCTAGAATCCTTTGGCTTGTGTGTCGTCTGTGCAATATATGTATATATCAGAACATGTTAATACTATTTATGTAACAGTTACTTTAAGGAAGGCTTATACTTCCAGTCTGGCATGTGTCTCAACTTATCAGGCTTACTGAACACATATGTGCAATGCCATGAACATTGCTTAGTACTTAATTTCATCAATCTATCATAACAATCCCTTATTCATATTATAATATTATTTAAATCATGTAGACAGGTTGTAAATTACCGATTCTTACAAGTTTTCACATATAATGTAAAAAATATTGACTAAACTAAATGCATAAAACTGTGTCAATAGTGGGTGGGGTAAATTGACTTCTAATTTGAAGCAAAATAGAGCTTTTAAACTGAATTCAGTGCTAAAAAAGAGCTTATTTACGCTTTATGTAACTCAATGAATTGTAAACTTAAGTGCATCTTTAAAAATTACATCAATAATTATTCACACAAGCATGACATTCAAATTATATGAAAGCTCTACAATGATAACCTATTAATGTTCGATTTTTTTTATATAAGCTACCTGTTCCAGATTGCTATCATGGAAAAATGTAATCTATATACATTGCTCTTTTCAAAAAGTGATGGTAGAATTTGTCCCTTGAGTTGGTAACAATATCGAACATTTTGGGTCCTGGCTCAAGGCCTAAATATGTGTAGGACTGGACATGGCGCATTCAATGACGGTGATAACGCAGGGGAACTTATTCAGTAGTATAATGTACATATTTAAAATCATGAGTTTTCTCCCTCTATTATGGTGCGCTAACTTTTGCCTCGTTAAGAAGATAGGGCCTTAGTTCGAAAACCAGCCAAATCGGACCAGTAACACCAGAGGTATGGCCCTTGATTAAGTTAAAAAGGCTATATTTGCCTAGAGTCTTCATTTTCCATCAGATCTTTACTAAACTTTAACATATTGTTAATATCAATAAAAGCTCGGATAAGTTCGAAAACCAGGAAAAACGGACATCAGAGTTATGGCCATGATTTAGTTAAAAAGGCTTTATGTTGCCTCGTTAAGACAAACAGAGCCTTCATTTCCCATCAGATCTTTATCAAACTGTACCAGATAGTTAATATTGATGAAATCTCGGACAAGGTTGAAAACCAGTCAGATCGGACCAGTAACACCGGAGATATGGCCCTTGATTTAGTTTAAACAATACTGTATTTTGCCTCGTTATGACGATAGGGACTTCATTTGGCCGGATTTCATTGAACTTTGCTGATCAGTACCAAGTACATATCGTCACTGTTTTCCGGTTGAATGATTTGGCGGAGTTATGCCCTTTAAAGGCTTTAGTACACAAACTTTGTCTGGACTAGTTCTCCTGAACTTCTGGCCGGATTTTCATCCGATCTTTACCAAACTTTAACATATTGTTAATATCAATGAAAGCTCGGATAGTTCGAAAATCAGCTATATCGGAGCAGAAACACCAGAGTTATGTGCCCTTGTATTATTGAAAAATGCCATTTTCAGCTTTGTGAACACTCTAGCGCCTTCATTTTGTATTCGATCTTTCCCAAACTTGGCCAAATTGTTGATATCAATGAAAGCTCGGACGAGTTTGAAAACCAGCCACGTCAAACCAGTAACACCGGAGGTATGGCCCTTTTTCAATATTTGGTAATGTACACTGGAAACCCCAGGGGTCGTTGATTCAAATCTCACTGGAGGCATATATTTATTTATTTTCATAAGCAGAGAAACCTTGGTTGATGGGTTCAATTTTTTTTAATTATTTGTTGTATTTTTACTATTATTATTAACGTTATACTTTTTTTTATAATCATATTTTTTTGATTTTTTTTTTTGTTATTTCTTTTTTCCAACCTTGGTTGGTGTGTTCATGGATATACAAGTATGTAGATACATTGTGTGTTCAATTTTTTATTTATTTTCATTTTATTTATTTATTTATTATTTTCTCACAAGAAACTTTCGTTCATTTTTCTTTAATTGGGAGCTTAGGGGCCCTTGTTGGATCAGTTTTATATAGGGTTATACGGAAGAACTTCAACAATCTTCTTTCATTGAAACTACAAGAGATAACGTTTAATTCTGTTTATTTATTATCAGCTTATGGATCCTCTACCAGTTTTATTCAAATGTTGACCCTGTGGTCAAATTTGGCCCCGCCCCAGGGGTCACAGTTTTACATAGACGTATATAGGGAAAAACTTAAAAAATCTTCTTCTCTGAAACTATAAGAGCCAACAGTTTAATATTTTATATTTACCATCAGCTTATTGTTCTCTTCCAAGTTTGTTCAAATGGTGACCGTGGGGTCAAATTTAGCTTCGCCCCAGGGATCACAGTTTTACATAGACTGACATAGGAAAAAAATCAAAAATCGTTTTCTCTGAAACTACAGGAGCCAACAGTTTAATATTTTGTATTTACACTCAGTTTATGGTCCTCTATCAAGTTTGTTCAAATGGTGACCCTGGGGTCAAATTTGACCCCGCTCCTGGGTCACATGTCATACTTTGTTTGAGTATTTATATTAACGAAAATTTTATTTGTTTAAAGCTAGTCAAACTTGAGCCAAATACATCCCTCCCCCTATATCTTGGTAATTGAAGACAATTGATACAAAAAAACTAGTTTGTTACTGCCATATCTGATACACAATCCTTCTATCAACACACCCCACCCCCACCCCACCCACCATGGGCCTCTTGTTTAATGAGATGTAATTATATGCAATCCAGTTAAACAATCCAGCTCATCTAATAGTACGGTACGGTACGGTACGGTACGACGGTACGGTACGATATAAACGAATATGACAACAAATACATACTATTCTACATTATGAGCATCCTACAAGAAATTGTGCAATTCATCTTTTTTACAAAATTTCACTTGAACATGTGTGAAAGAGATCGACAATGAGCAAAAGCAACGCATGCGTTATGGAGTTATTGTCCTTTATTATGTTGAAATAAACTAATATTTAGTTTTTGAACGTTAGAAACTATTTCGGATTTTGGCCTCATTTCATAAAAACGTTTGTTTCAATAAGATCGCTTCACGAACAATTTAGTTGGTGTTTTATGTTCAAGCCCATTAATTGTCATTAATTTCGTAATTCAAGGTTAATCTCATGGGTCAAGGTCGTACACTTTTTCTGTCATACACAGACAATAATAGAACTGAATGTGTGCAACAACAATTACAAGTCCTGAACTATTTCTGTTAAGTTCAGACATTAGGCCAAGTACAAAAGGAATACATTTTGAACATCAAGGGACATCAATGGACAAGGGAACTAGATTACTAGATATAAAAAATATACTAGAAATGTGTTCGCGGACAGAAATGCCCCCTCAATAAATAGATATAACGATCCAAGCATGTGCTTTCTTTGAAGACGTAATCAGCATATCAAATTTCAAAACAATCCAATAATTAAAAAAGAAGAAGTTGGAGAGATAAGAGACTTTTTTTACATGACCTTTTAAATAACCAAAGGTCATATCGTATAGTAATAGTGACCTTGACCCTGATTAACATTAAAGTAATCCCAACTTTCTCTTGACTCGACATTGGCAGGAGTTTTACAAAACACTCCGATTGACTTAATGTGGTGAACCTTTATGCCAAATATATTTTTTGATCCAATAATGCATCGCTGAGTTTGACGTTGGATCTTCACTGCGACCATAATATTGACCTAGTTTGGCTGGAGTAATACGCGACACTCGGACTCCATGTGATTAAACTATCTGCCAGATTATTTTTTTTCCAATGCAGAATGATGCCACGGACATGAAACTGTGACATGCGTATGTTGACCTTTGTTGACACGTTGACCTTGACACACGATTGACTGGAGTTGTAGGCGACATATTTATATCGTTTAACATTTCTCCCGATATATGTTTGATCCAGACACCTTCGCCGTGACCTTGGCCTTAAGTTGGCTGGGGTTGTACGCGACACATTTCACCCATGTGGTGAACCTTTCGGCAAAATACCATTTTGATCCCATTATTCATTGCTGAGTTATGGTTCCGACATGAGTTTGACCTATGATCTTCATTGTGACCTTGTACTTGACCCAAATAGGATGGGAGTTGTATGTAATACATCGTCTTCTTGTGCTTAATATTTCTGCCAAATATGTTTTGAAATTAAGTTACAACCCAGACACGAAGGAACGACGGACGAACAACCCTAACACTATATGGCCCCTCCTCCGCCTTCCGGGGGATTGGGTGGGGTGTGGCGTCCTTGGTCGAGTGGTTAGAGTCTCTGACTTCAAATCATTTGCCCCTCACCGCTATGGGTTTGATCCCTCATGGACCTATGAATCTTTATGTTATGACGCTATCCAGCTGGCTTTCGGGACGTCGGTGATTCTACCCAGGTTCCCGTCAGTGCACGAAAATTGCCCGCAGGGGCACCTGGGGTGTTCCTCCACCAATGGAAGCTGGAAAGTCGCAATGTGACCTTAGCTGTTGGTGAGACTATAAAATCCAATTCTATTAAATCAATCCACCTTCGGTGGCATAATTTTTTTTCTCTGATGATAATGTACAGATTACAATTATAAATGACACTTGGATATACGTCACATTCTCTCTGGTGTATAAATGACACTTGGATATACGTCACATTCTCTCTGGTGTATAAATGACACTTGGATATACGTCACATTCTCTCTGGTGTATATATACGTCACATTCTCTCTAGTGTATAAATGTCAACCAGGGCCTTTTGCTGGCCTCTTGTAAGAGTGTTGTTTTGGGAGACCTGGTCCGATTTGTATAAAATTCGATTGAATTCACGTGAAATTGTGTTTTGCCTGTTTTTACTGTTTAACAAATATATTTAAATAAACATTGTATATATGGTCGCTTTTACTTTCAA
>JAWPHD010024546.1:0-18880 GCA_037043455.1 Cyrtodaria siliqua | reverse complement strand
AACATTTTATGAATGGAAAGTTTCAATAACGTAGTTACCCGGATGTCGAACATCTCATTAATATTAATTCATTTCATTCGATAGTGCAGCAGAAACTCGATAATTATCCATTAATTCAGAACCATTAATTTGATAAGGTACAACCATTGACGAAAAATAAGCAATCAATTCACACATTTTCCGCCCAAATTTCTAAATAGTAAGCTAAACATGCCGCTCATGCGTGGCCAACAGCGTGACCTAGATAATGTGCTTTCCCGTCAAATTGGGAACTAAATGTCTGTAAATATTGCAGTTATTGTGCCTAGTACTTTGAGAAATAGTATTGCATAGTATAGCATCTACTACAATTAAATACACAAGTTTATGAAAAGAATTTGTCAAGAAGTGCTCATTTCTACTACCAACCAACAAATCAAATAGTTTAAAGGGACACCCGGCAATCTTTGCATTACGGTAAAATGAAGAAGAAAAATCCAACTATTTTGGAATTTACCCATGTATTGTTTATTTCCTTGCTTGAATTAAATAAAAAATAATTATTTCACAGTGTATCAAGAGGAAATCCATTGGAAAATACACTCGAAAGCCAAAACCGAGGCGGTTGAAAAAGAATAACTTCCGTTCCAAGCATTTCTCGGAAATTAGAAAGAATCAATTTTTCAATGTTGTGTTCCCAGATACTTCATCCCACTGGTGAACTGTTATGCAGAACAATTTAAATAAAGGATCTCAGCAAGAAACCGGGCTTAAAAAAGTGTTTTTAATAAAAAACGAGGTCTTTGAAAACATATTACTTTCGTACCCAGGTCATTCGACCTTATTGTAGCTTTGCTCGTCTTGTCTCTAACAAGCTTTTACCATGTTTTAGACATCGTTATGCTGTAAATAAAGCGAATGTTTTACTGCTCTTCGCCACTTATTAAATAGGTTGATGCATTAATCAGAAGAAAATGCAATATACCAGATACTGACCATACTTCTCTGTTTACAGTTCATATGTTTTTATTGATATATTTTTTACTGCTTTAATTGTTAATTAACTTTGAAATAACTTTTAACCTTTCGTTTTCTTGTTAACGGATTTATATAGCTCAACGTCTCTTTCTAATCATTTTCATTAATATGTACAAATGTTTATAAACAGTATAAACAGAGTAAGATAGATTTAAAAGAGCAGCTGAGCTATATACCAATATTTACAAGAAAACGAGAGGTTACAAGATATTCTGCAGTTAACAGTATATATGTTCATCCATCAGTTATATTGATTTCCGCTTACAATTTGCATGCTCCAAGTACTCGCAATTAAAATAAAAACATGAACAACATAACTACATTTCTGTTTCTTTCATACCACCCTGATGTCTATAGATACAAAGTAAAAATGCTTTTTGACACACTTAATTCAGTCTCCCTGTCAGGAATATATCATCTTGTCACAATGAACAGCCTTATAAACCAGCAGGCCCCGTGTGGTTTCGGGACAAAGAATAGGGTCACTGCAGATCCCGTTGGAGGACAGGCAGAGGGGTAGACTCCCCACACCCACACCCAAATTCATGTTCATTTTATCCTTTTTTGTTCATGCTCATTAAAGGTCTTCACCTTGACCCCCGCATTGTTTCAGGTGCCATCTCGCTCAAATCAGTAGAGCAGTGGCAGAGAAACAATAAACATGGCTCCAACATAAATCAAGTGTCTACAATAGAATCTGCAGCAACTCTGCAGTTCTGCAGGAGAGAAGGTTCTAGGCCCATTCTCCATGTGTTATCTCGATGTACGTCGAGGATGAGCCTGGCATGTTCATTCCTGTTAGGCGCCATATAACCTTTCATGTGTTGGTGCGCCTTAAAACCCAATTCAATTCAATAAAACCAGCAGGTCAATCGATCTGTTTTATTTCCTTTGAACATATGCGCGAGTGTCTTATTTATCAACAGTATTTCCGTTATCTACGCCAGTCAGTTAACCTAACCATATTTTCCTGGGTTGAACCAATACAGACATAGATTTTTCACAAGTACCTAACAACGCACGTATCAATTCAGCTCGCTTACTCCAGTACAAAAAGCATCTCATGTTCTCAGCAACATTTCATTTTAATACGCCACAAATTAAAAAATACTTTTTTTTCTAAGAAAAGTGTATCTTTGAAAATTATGACACGGCTCTATGATAAACATTTAAAAAAAAAAATCTTAAGAAAAGTGTATTTTTAAAAATGGAGACAAGGCTCAATCAGGCGGTGTTTCGACATTTTCAAAAATTATGTTTTCGCTAAGAAAAGTGTATTTTTGAAAATGAGGACACGGCTCTATAAGGCGATGTGGTGTGTCCACATAAAACATTATTTTTCTTAAGTAAAGTGCGTTTTTGAAAATATGGACTATCAGGCAGTTTGTCCTCATTTTAAAAGTTGTAATAATGTGATACAGGGATGGTTTATTCCGGGTAAAGGGTTTCTTTTGGGGTTAAATACTAAGACAATGGGGCTTGGATTTTTTTTGGGGTGTAAAATATAAAGTTTTTGGAAATGTGGACACATATCGTGTTACTTTGGGGGGTAAAAAATACGTTTTTTGAAATGTGGACACAGATCATGTTGGTCAAATAAGGCATTTTTATCTGTTTTCTAAATTAACCCTGTCAATGCAGCAAGTTCGGAAGGAAATGTATTCGGAAGGAAATAAAATTAGAAGGAAATTAATAAGATTTGTTTTGCACGAGGCAATATCAGGAAGAGGTTCATGTGAAATTGCTACTTGTGTATACAGGTTTCTGCAAGTTCAATCAAATATGGGAAAGACACATGTTATTCTCTATTCGAACAACTGTGGTGGACAAATGAAGATTAAAACAAATGATGTGTGTAGTAGTGTAAACATACAGTACAGTGATTTGTCATCTGCAGCATTATATCTCGGTGTTCGCCACAGAAATACAAGGCAGGTGAAATCACAAAACACCAATGCCTTCACAATACCATCAGTTCAACCACTGTATTGTGTTAACCAGCCCCCAAAATTGTCAGCTGCCAAATACAAGGCATGAATGTAATCCCACAGGTTCATCATCCATTTTATTTTCATTAAGACACCAGTCGGAGTCGGAATCGTCTGATGAATCGGAGTAAGAATGTACATGTATTTAACAACATCACGAAACATCAATTTATAAATTTTTCACATTCATAAGAGGGAGATAGTAGGAAATTCCACCCAGTTGGAATGATTATTGACTTGCTCCGCCTACTGCTTTTACACGCAAAAACGGACGTTTGGTCTTTGATTTATCGCCACTTGAATTGAAAAAAACAACATTGAGCGCCTGCCAATATGCTGGCTCCTACAGCCTGTAAGAAAGTACTCGTGGAAGCTTGTAGGGAAGTGAAAACTGACTATTTCTTCCTGAAACAGATGTTCCAATGTAACCTATTATTAATGATTTGCTGCAATTTCAACGCAAGTATAGATAAAGCAGCAGTGTAATTTGCATATGCATACATAGCTCTCCGCATGAAATATACATACATAGCTCTCCGCATGAAATATACATACATAGCTCTCCGCATGAAATATGCATACATAGCTCTCCGCATGAAATATCATCAAAACAGTTGGGGATCAACACGGTTTTAAGTGAAAGCATACATTTAAATGTTGAGCAACGTTATCAATTATCCATGAAAACCAATAAAGACACTTCTTATAGATATAACAAAAAACGCGTATTAACTGTTTATAATAGGACTACATTCGACTATACCTCAGAGCTATATATGCATACATCTCGAAGCGATATTTGCAATTAGTATGTTGACCGAGTTTTGCCAGTTTCGTTAGATAATTCAGGGCAAACGTGTTTTTGATCCCGAAACCACGCGTGTTTCTTTCGAACCCGAAATCATGCACCTAATATATGTTTTGACGTTTAGTGTTTTAGTTAGTTCACCCCGAAAGAACGAAAGAAAGAAACTGACATAAGTCCGCCACACTATAATAAATAGTGGTTATACATCTACACTGAGAGCTCTTTGAAAAGGGAGTGGCATAGATGATTATTTTTAGTCCTTCGGATGAGACTTAACATCGAGATCTGCTCGCTACAATGGCCAGTGCAATACACAAGGGTAGGAACGTACGTCACGGACACCTGCAATTCTGATAGCACGTACACGTGCCAACTCTCAATTCGGTGAGTAAAACCTTATTTTTTTCTATGAATTCAGTGATATTTATAAAAATTGAACTAGTGCAGAGAAGGAAGCCTGCTCTCAGTTATATGTAAGCGCATGTGATTTTCCAAAAGCATTTACGATTAAGTCCTGAAAACGCGACAAAGTCAATTTGAATTCTGATAGTGCGTACACCCAAACACTTGACATTTGAAAACTTGTTAAATTTGGTCTTATTTCAACTTTTCTAAGTGAAAAGAAGCTGAGCCGGAGATTTGTTACTCCAAGCCGTTTTAGATATGCAATGTTCCATGTCATTATTGCCTTGTTTGAAGACGTTTAGAGGGAAAATTAGACATGGTAGCGCGTACGAAGTGAGAATTTGAGAGATAGCACGCACACACAAGAGAAAAGCGCATTTAAACAGATAGCACGTACACACAAACCCATAAAAGCAGAAAATGGGGTAAACGTTAGTAAATTCGTTAATTTAATGTTAATTTAATGCAAATAATTAGATATATGGAATCTTTTATATTTTAGATATTCCCCATGAGAAGAAAAAGCTTCAACCTAACTTTAAACAGAAAAAAAGAACGAGAAAAGAGAGAATTGAGGAAATCCATTAATAACAATTTACGAACAATTCCAGACAAAAATAAACACCTTATTCTGGCCAGCAGTACATTTACATGTCCTGAAATCTCATCGAAACTTCACAAGTCACCAAACGATTCACTGAAGTCGGTTAAACGAAGACATAGTGCACATTTAAACCCAACACAATCTCCAGTCACCAAGCGGTTGGCTTTCGAGACGGAAGCACGTGAAGGTATTTGTAAAATGCAAAGTTTATTTGAAAGAAAATAAAGAAAAATTGCTCATACACATTTTTGAATTGATGACGCCAGAAAAGTTATGGCATCTGCATTGATACAATTTAGCGGATTTATTGCTTTTAATTAAATACAATGGTATTTTATTTTCCCAAACTGTGTATGCACACTTTGTGTTTTGGAATGAAAGTGTGAAAAGCATTTGGCCCCAACTCACAATATTCGAAATCAGATGCGACCATTTTTAAAAATACCGAAAGCACTATAGTTCAGAAATGATGTTTCGGGTATATCGATGATATTGATTTGGGCTTTTATTTTTGCCCGAAACATCGACTGATGGCGCTGTTTTTGTGTCACCCTTTCGAAGAAAAACCCGATACGTAGGGATCACTTTGTCGCCCGTCCATCAGTCCATCAGTCTGTCAGTACGTCAGGCGGTCACGAAAACTTAACGTTGGCTAATATTTTCTCATTTCTTAATATTTCTTAATATTTCTTAATATTTTTTCATCAAACTTTCAATATGTACTCATCTTGACAACATCGACATGACCATACTAAAATATAAAGGTCAAGGTCACACTGAAGGTCAATATATGGGTTAAATACTGATTTTTTTTCTCATAAAAAAAACTTACTCAGGCTAGTTTGTCAAGGTAATTTATCAGGTCCAAAATACCTTGTTATACTGACAAACCGTTGACAAGCGACACACGTGTTCCGGGGAACACCCGTCTAGTTATTGGTATACATGGATGACCTACACTGAAAATTGAGCACGCCCGTTGTTCAATACGATATAGGCTAAACAGTCTTTGAATATATCCTCATTTTAAACCTACTTTCATAATTGCTATTCTGTCTAGACTTGTTTGTGTGTTACAGGTCCATATCATATTGCGACGAAATCACCGGGTCTCCCTCTACAGAAGACGCACCAGGACAATGTGACTCTTGGAGATAATGATGACCCGAGTGATCTTGCTGCGTTAATTTATGAGGACGAAACATCCAATGATTTGAGACCGGGTGAAAGTTTTGCAAATTGGGAAGATGATGATGGACTTAAAGCTAGAGACCCTCTATATAAATCGATTTCTTCTTTGTAGGCGTGTCTTTATTTGTAACTTCAGGTTCACCAGCTCATGTCGAAATCGGGTATTTAAGCGAGCAAATATAACGCAGGACATCATTTACTGTATAGACATCGACCAGTGCACATCGTACCTGTACACAGGTAACATTATGACTTACAGAAGAAAAAAATATTTACCTCTTTCGGGACTCGAACAAACGACCTTCTGATTTCAAGTCAGGTGCTCTAACGCTGCTTACAAACTACAATTTATTATGAGGCAAAATAGCTTAACATATATTTGAACGCAAATCAAGATGAATCCATAAATATATAGACCATCTTGTCGGCGTGTAAATTAGCATTGCCTGGTGTAATACTATATGTTATCAATATGAAACCAATATTCCGCCTCAAAACAACTATATATCCACTTGTTATTTAGCGCATGATGAGTTTGTTTGTGTGCTAGTTATTACGTAATGCCTATTTAGTGTTAATAATGCTAGAACAAACCAATAAATAGTCTTGGTCTAGTGATTAAATGTACGGCCTTCAAAACTTAAAAGCGCAACGGCTGTGGTTCAAATCCCGTACCGGGCAAGTACTTTTTTTATCACATATATTCTGAAGCCGTATATTTATCGATGTTACCTGTACGATGGCCAAATAAAAATGTTATAATTTACGCATCGATTTCTGATGGAGTTGGCACCGGACGTCATTAAAACATTCGCCAAAGAAGGAATTAAGAATGGGTTTCTAGATGTTTTTCGGCAAATACATCAGGGTGTCCAGCCAGTAAAAAATATGGCATTCTTGTTGTGGACTGAAGTTGTTGCGTGGTGGGGAGACGACATCTTCTATGAGATATAGTGAAGAAAGCAAGACATTTTGGAAGCTCGGTTGGCAGTTATTTGGCGGGAAATTCCTGAGATTTATGTCTGGATTTAAAAACACTTCACAAGATAATGTCGCCGGTGAAGCCAGAAGAGGCAGATGCGACCCTGTTGAATCAGATATAAATTTCGTTGTTCCGAGTCAATCTGTTCTGCGTACCTTTACGCCATATGAA
Organism: Cyrtodaria siliqua; assembly: GCA_037043455.1. Taxonomy (NCBI): domain Eukaryota; kingdom Metazoa; phylum Mollusca; class Bivalvia; order Adapedonta; family Hiatellidae; genus Cyrtodaria; species Cyrtodaria siliqua. Next base: position 11,714 of record JAWPHD010024546.1, on the reverse strand, counting down.
TCGTTTTCCGTTTTTTTTGTGCCAGATTATAACTTTATTGGGGAAGTTGAACAGACTGGGGAATGCTTCTGACATGTACATTTGTACACTATTAACACACATTTGATTTAAAGGGCATTATTTGATAAATGTCAAAATGTACCTACCCAATCACATGCAATTTTACGTACTTGCTATCCATCATTTTCTCAATGATTCATGTTGTGTGTACGTGCTATCTCTCAAACTCTCACTTCGTACGCGCTATCATGTCTAATATTTCGTCTGAACGTCTTCAGGCAAGGCAATAATGACATGGAACATTGCATATCTAAAACGGCTTGGAGTAACAAATCTCCGGCTTAGCTTCTTTTCACTTAGAAAAGTTGAAATAAGTCCAAATTTAACAACTTTTCAAATGTCAAGTGTTTGTATGTACGCACTATCAGAATTCAAATTGACTTTGTCGCGTTTTCAGGACTTAACCGTAAATGCTTTTGGAAAGTCACATGCGTTTACATATAATTGAGAGCAGGATTCCTTCTCTGCACTAGTTCAATTTTACAAATATCGTTGAATTCATAGAAAAAAAATAAGGTTTTACTCACCGAATCGAGCGTTGGCACGTGTACGTGCTATCAGAATTGCAGGTGTCCGTGACGTACGTTCCTACCCTTGAATACAGCGTGGATAATATACGTAATGATGATTTCGGATAGCATTTATTTTTTGCGCCATCTCATTTTAAATGTTTTGTCGATATCAGCGGCAGAATAAAAAGTAAAAATTAAAATTAAAAAAAGGTTTTTGTGGCGAATCCGTCGACTAAGCAAACTATTTGGCGTTTGATATATAAAAAATCAGATTCGTATGTGGTTGTATTGTGTAATTGTAATAACGTAAAATCTACACATCGTTATGTTGATACGCTGGGTATCAGATGAGCAACATAACATTTAAGATAAAAGCAAATTGAAACACAACGTGTCCAGTCCATGTATAACGGTTATAGGCTGCACCTCCATCCCAACACATTCACATTATACTGACACCGGGCCGACCCGTCCTACTACGGCCGCGGTAATTACGTGACACTACAGAACGCCGCAATTTACACTACCCAGCCGGATGTTTTTTCTTACCTACTATCTAACAAAATGGAGGTGGGATGACACAACAGGTGAGAACCTAAACGCTGTTATGTGCGGTGTCAATGTTAATATCAGGTGTTCATTATTATATGCTAAATAATAATTACTCATTAATTGGACGTTCCTTATAAGATATCTGAATTTATCTAACACTTTTTGATTTCAGTTTCATTTTCGCTGTATTTTACCTTAAAGAAATGATATTGATTTTGGAAAGGGGTGGGGTAAAATATTAATCTGACTTTTGATAAGTAAATATAAAACTTAACGTGTATACTCTTACCTAACAATCTAGGTGTATGAGTATGCCCCTATTTCCCAACCTCACCCCACCCCTCCTACTCAAACCCCCGCATTTACGCAATCCTATACACGCACATAGTCATATGGACCTAAAACAGTAAGAAAAGGTGAACATTCGAAGATCATTATTTTTCTGTGAGTTTGGCTCCCGAGATTAAATTTAGAGTACGAACTACATATCAACGGTTTCTGTGCGTTTTATATATAGAATACCCACATTTAAAGGGACACATGGCAATCTTATTTTTTTTAAATCTCACGCGTCCGTTAGTTCTTCTACATAACTTACATATGTTCAATCATTCATACTAATTATATTCATTTGTACACCAACCCCGCCCAGACCCCACACCCCACATTCAGCCAATTACACATATTGTTTAATAAGGTTATATATGTGGTACCCCTCCCCACCCACAAATAATTTAATGACAGTGTGGCCTCCTGAGAGTAAATTTAGAGTACCAACTAGATATCAACGGTTTCGGTGCCTTTTATATAAACTACCACTCATTTAAATTGTCAGTTGCCTCGTATCGGTCTAATGCATCTAGATATCGATCTCTTTTCTATGTAAATATATTGGTCTACTGCATACCAAAATAAACACATTTATCTGGTAGACATGGCTGTACTAACACAAGTAGAATATCATCATATAACCATCTATGCTATGGTTTGAAATAAAGTCCTTATGCCAGCCTTCAAAAAGTGCTCGTTTGCTGTGCTCTGACCCAAAAAGATTTAAATAGGTAGGTATGTAGGTAGGTAGGTAAGTAGGTGTTGGTAGGTAGGTAGGTAGGTAGGTAGGTAGGTATGTAGGTAGGTATGTAGGTAGGTAGGTAGGTAGGTGTAGGTGTAGGTAGGTAGGTAGGTGTAGGTGTAGGTAGGTAGGTAGGTAGGTAGGTAGGACTTTTTTTACCGAGTCCTCTGACAGTAGTGAAAGTGTTTTACAAAACATAGTGTCCTATCTGATATGTTTTAATGTGTCCGATTAATGGTATGTTTTCAGTTTAGATTGATTTATATTAAAAAAAAAAAATAACGATATATATACCCGATAAAGACCCTTCACAAAGTATATGCATGCTTGAAATTCCACAATCAAAACGAGACTGAGTTGGGTCAGATGTAAACATTGCATGACTTCTGCTAGTGATAACCGCCTTTCAGGCAGCTGTGTCAAAACAAATAAAGTCAAATTATCATTGCTGTGTACCTTTATGCAATTCAAATGGAAGATATTACTTTTCATTAAGCTTTCATCATATACCAAAATTTGAAAATCCTAGAAAAAAGAGGATTGTAAAGATCAGATGAGATGAAGGCCACCTATTCAATGTGAGTATTTTCATTACATAACATATATTTTTTCATTTTAGCGCATGTATGATCATTTTATTTCTGTTTTTAATTGTAAAATAGTAAAGCTAATATCTTGTTTTAATTTTTTCATTTTTAATTGTGCCTGTCTTCTTTAAAAATAATTACCGCAGCAAGAAATCTCCTAGTAAACGATACCGTATTTATTCTGTAAAATGTAAAAAAAAAATATGATGATATATATAATTTTTTAGATTTTGAAAACCACAGTTGTTTGTTTCAAACATTTCACAAATGATGACTACACTGGATGGATCCCGCTCAAAAAAAAGATTAAAGAAGGATGCTTTCCCCAGTGTGACTGGAAAGAAGAAACAACACCGAGACATTCATTTAAAAGAAGAGTGTTGACTTAGAACAGTTTAAATGTAAAAGCTTTGGAAAACTAAAACACAAACTGCTATAACATAACTTGAAAACAGATAATTTATTATGACGTTGAAGTAAACAAACATTAAAGTTGATAGAAATATACGTACTATAATGATTTATTCACAGGAAAATAAACAAAACTGAAATTATAAATATTGCAGACATTTATTGGAGGTTTCTATATATTGTTGTTTGCATTTTATTATAGATTACAAATTCAGGAGGATTAGAGCACTTGCAGCATCAAATCAGATCAACCAAACATAGACATTAGGAGTGTCAACGATAATGTTGCATTAAACGTATTTGCCATTCAATTCTGGACAGGAAGGTCTGGAAAACCAACACTACCAACAATATTTATAACATCATCATCACGAGTTTATGTTGATAGCTAAGAACTGAACCGAACGGTACAAGCCTAAATTTGGACTGGACAAAACTGACACTTATCTTAAGAGCGGGCAAAACTAGTAAATCTGGTGGTTGTACTATCCTTCTTATATCCACAAACTTCAATGTCCTGTATGACTTTTCCATATATTTTCTTCCCTCTTGGTGCATGTCATGTCTGCGGTAATGACATATTTGCTATATCCTCTAGCAAAGCTTTCAATCCTAGCAATTTGAAGTTAAATAGCTATCCGGTACAATAAGCCAGTAATGTGACCACAACATGCATTTAATGCAGTGGGACAACCGCAATGCGCACCTGTCACAGCTGGCTGGTCATCCTCTTGCAAAATAAATCTTAAGTAAAAAAAAAAAAATATATATATATGCATGTATATTGATATTGAAAATGATATACTGGATTAAAAAACACACTCAATTTTAATGCCAATGAAATGTTGTCAACTATTTATTTCAAATTAAAGAACAATCAATTAAAAAGTGTTGGTGTTATTACTTAAATCTTATATGGCTTTTTCTCCGGGATTAGTGGCATTTACCAGCCACTTTACATCCATCTTTCTTGGGATGCACTGAAAAAGATAAATATATACATTATTTGAGAAAATATGATAATACTTGCACATGCTATTACAAGAATAGCAAGCATCAGATAGCCAGAGGTCAGACAGTGCACTTTTAGTGATGATATAGTATATTTTAAATGTAAAATAGCAGTTGCATTAAGCGCATGGCGAAGTGGTTAGCAGTCATCATTTGGAATCATTATAAAGAAACACCAATGATTCAAATCCCATACGGGCTATTTTCTGTTCGATTTTTTATATGTGTTGGGGTATATGACAGTTTACTCATGGCATTTTGTTTATCTCCTTTCTCACGACTACCGCCATTTTCGGTGAACATTGTTATAAATGAATGAGAAACAATAGTCAGTATACGTCATATGCTTGATATGTGCTTGAATTATTCTGAACTTGTTGTACCTCCAATTCTCCAACAATACAGTCCACATTCAGAGAACTACGGAAACAATATACATATGTGTTATTGTAAGAATATAAAAGTAAATAAATATGAAGATGTTTAACATGTTCTTACTTAGTTCCAAGTCGAAAATATGTTCAACGGGGGATTTTACACGGGCGTAACCAGGCGTGTATATATTATACGCACAAAAGTAATAATTGAACGCCGAAAGCAAGGATCTGGATGCACTCCCCCCCACCCCAGCAAATGATGACATTAATGGTTTAATATGGTGCATTTTCTAGAACAGTCTTATACGTCTTTTATCCACAAATATTTGTATGCGTATTGTGCGTATAAACACTTACGCCCTTGTTTCAGTTGGAGTAAGATGACATCATTTTCTCTTCGAGAATGCATTCTTAATGGAAAAGACACGAACAGTTAGGTCTGTGCTTATCTTAAAGACGCTAGGAAAGAATATTATCGCTGGTGAAAGTGTCAAAATTAGGCATTTAAAACGAACAATTACAAGATAAATACTCATTTAGAAGTATGTCACACCACAAACAAAGGAATCGACCATATGGAGTATCGCAATGGAACGGTTAGTGGAAAAAATGTCATAGAAGTTTAAACCAGGTTCTAGGATACACCAAACCTCGCGTACCGTTTTGTCATCGAAATACAAATTTAACACTTACTAAAATAATCCACGCCAGTTTGCATCCTCAATCAAACTAGACAGCATTAACAGGTTATATAAGTAAAACATAAAGATGATCATGTACATATCATATGAAAATGCAAAAACCTAGGAAGTCACAAAGCAAGTACTCAATGACTTGGCAGAAGCCAGAGCAACAACAAAACCGTTATGGACACTAATAGAACCGACTGAAGATAAACATTAAACCTTAGCTTCCTTTTCAGGATTTACGTAGAGGAAAAAAGGCAAGCACATTGGCGAAATGTAACCAGGCAAATCTGGATGCTCAAAATGAATTTCATAGAGACATAAAGAGACAAACAAAGAGTTGAACAAGGTAAATAGTAAATATATATGTTTCATTAACTTCTTCTGAATTACGATAATACCATGTCAACAAATAGATAGTTTTCTTGCCCATTTGGATATATATGTATGGTTTAAATTTGCGTTTGAAATTGTGGACCTCAATAACAACATGGCAATACTACAATCATCACCACACTTTCTAAAAACGAAGCTTAAAGTGGATATTGGTTAACGCCTTTTTTTATCCCTCTTTCGGTCTGTCTGCGCACATGTGTGGGTGTCCCCCCCTCCCCACCCCACCCATCCACTCGCCCCCGAATACTGAATACTCGCTAATGTAGATCTGAGTACTGAATACTCCTTAATTTTAGACCCGAGTACTGAATACTATTTCACATGGATAACCCGAGTACTGAATACTATTTTAACCCGGGCGTTGGGTACTGATAACTCTCTAACTTTGCCCTGAATACTACGATCTACTGGCTAAAACGGCTCTTATATCAAGGGTATTCGACAAAAATTCCCATCAGTACTCCTTTAAAAACATTGCAAAAACAACGGCTAGGATGGCCTTAGGTCGCTCACCTGGTAATCATGGGCAATATGTCTGCTGTGTCTAGTCTGGCATGGGTATTTTTTAATTTGTCCCACTTTCTTCTATGAATGAAATCTCAAAAACATGGGTGGGGTGTGAATATGGTAAAGATCAGATAAGAAATGAAGTAATTACGGATTTAACAAAGGAAAATACAATATAGAATTTTTCAACAAATCAAGGACCATAACTAACAAGATCTAGCTGGTTTTTGAACTTGTCCAAAATGTCATTGATATACCGCGCTTGCACAACCAGACATCAGACTGAGGCTTCCTGCCAAATTTCATAGAAATCCAACAAGCCGTTTAGGAGGAATAGCGCCGACAAGAAATTTAAAGTAAAAGCTGTCTTCACATTAGTTATTACCTAAGGCTAATCCACCGGGATCTCAATGATTTTCTAGATAACTGACAACTCAGCAGATTGACAATTTGCAGTTTTTTTATGCTCCTGGAAATTTGGGGAGGGGGAGGGGGGGGGGGAGCATTATTGTAGTCGCCACTTTGTTCTTCGTCCGTTTCACTTTTGTGCGGAGAATATCTTCAAAACTACTGATGGGACTTCAATGATAGAGGGCAATAAGAGGAAATGCAGAGTGCAAGAACCGTAAATCTGTCATCTTTCAAGTTGTTCTAAACAGGGGAAAACACCTATAATTTCAATGTCCATTCGTCTGTCCGTTTATTTGTCCGTCACCGTGTCTAATCTTAATCCAGTGAGCGGAAGAGCAGCATTATGTTTGACTACGATCTCAGCAGGCACACTGAGGTGGGTTCAGCAGGTCAAATACACTAAAATTCAACTATGTAGTATTTGCATATGCTCGCATATAACTTGGCATATATACTCATATACGTAAGATAAACAACAAACGTAAATAATTTATTATTTAAAGCACGTTAAAGAACCATAGGAATCTATTCGATAATAAGAGTAGGGCACGGTTAAGGAATTCCTATGTATCCTTCCCCTCTCTCTCTGGTGCGGCTCTAAATAATATATACTGTGTTGATGAGCCGTTAAACAACATTCAATTATTATTATTATTATTATTATTTAAAACTGCTATGTCTGACGAGGGGAATCGGGGGAAGGGGAGGAGATGGAGGAGTAATCGTGGTTCGCATGTTTATACCACCCTCATGAAACGTCATAGGTACATTGCCCTAAGTGAGAGGAGTAACACTGTTGATTTTCGTGACAGTAGGTTAAAGATCAAGGTCACAGTGACGTTATATGGAAATATGCCTTCCGCACAATAAATTCAAAACTCTAAAACCTACACTCATAAATGTACAATGTCCTAGGTTAGTGAAGAAACCCTATTGTTCTTGGGGGCCAGTAGGTCAAAAGTCACGGTCACAGTGACCTTATATGGAAATACGCATTCCGCACAATAACTTCAAAACCGTAACAACTACACTCATAAAACTGCATAGGTACATTACCCTAGGTGACAGGAAAAAATCTATTGTTTTGGGGGTCAGTAGGTCAAAGGAATATGTCGCAGTGACCTTATATGGAATATGCATTCCACACAATAACTACAATACCATAACACATGAAAATAACCCGGTGTGTGTGTGTGTAATTCTAAGGTTTATAGTCCGTCCGCCAACGAACACGTCAAGGTATACCTGACGCGATGGGCACAATAGAGTCTGGACTTATGAAAATAACCCAACGAGAATGATTGGTATAAACCATAGGCCTGTTTTACAATTATTGTAAAGCAAATAGGTTGGACCTTACTAACATAATAACCTGAAGGAAACGGCGTATAATGCCCCATTAGGCGGCTCTCTTGTTTTTAATTGGTTTAAATTTATTTTATTTTGAATTAGTGCATAAATACATTTAACAGTACATTAAATGAAGGATTGGAACGAACAACTTATGAAGTTCATCTCCATGGAAAACGTTTTTACAAAACAAGTATGTATAACAGCTACGGAACTTACATAGATATGAGCCAATTGGTTAGAATTACTATATTGTTTTGAATTACGTCCCACATGTAATGCCTGGGAATTTGCGGTGGTGCGCCGTCGAATTGACTCGAGTTAATTTTTAAATTTAGATTTAATTTCTTACAATTACTTGTTTCTTTTAATAATCATGGATACATATATTGAAGGGCCAGATAAACAAACACAGCGATGGAGGCAGTTTTTCGGAAAAAACTCCCAGGATATCAACCCAGTGTGCCATTACTCCAGCATCTGTCTTTCAAGCAAGCAGTTCTGACAAATTTGCCAAATGTTAGCGTAGAATTATCAGGAAAAGAAGGTGTGCTATTCATTGGAGCGGCTGATGACCTTGTTAAAGCGGAGCAATTGTTAGCTGAATTTCTATCCAATGTACAAACATCGGATTCGCAATGGAAACTAGACCGTTATAAAGTAAAATTGCTATATGCGAAGGAAACACGGCAATTTCTAATGGACGAGTTTGTTAGACAAGACATTGAATGTCATTTTACATTTGATGAAAACACAGAATTGGTCAAGCTGTTTGCTCAATCAATAAATGTCATAGGCAGAGCAGAATCGGTTTTAGAGAAATGCATTTGTGTCATGAAAGTCTCACAAAATTATCCATTTATTTCATCTGCACGTAACATGTCATTACGTTACTCTGGTAAATGTATGCTTATTGATGAAAAGGAAGAAAAAGTGTTTGTTTTTACTTGTGATATTGAGGATGCTGTAAACATGAGCCGGCAAAAAGAACTTGAACCTGGGTCTGAAGAGTTAGACACAGAAGAAATTATAGAAGTTACATGCGCGGAGTACAAATCTAGTGTACAGTTGCTCAAATGTCTGTCATTCGCAGAAATCCTTGCAAGCAAACTCCAAAATATGGATTTGATACTAGATTTAGAAAGTGGTGTTATTTTAAAAGGGGTTAGAGCTGAAGTTAATAAAGCAAATAGTATATTAACACATTTTGTAGAAGAAGTGAAAACTTCAGGACCTGAATGGAAACTTGATATTCATAAAGCGCAGTTGCTCAAAGTAAAAGTAGTACAGAATAATCTGCAGGAAAAAATGCATAGACAAGGTCTCAAATGCTATATGGCATTTCAGGAAAAAGAAGAATCATTAAAAGTATATGCTCTATCAGAAGCTGACATTCAAAAGGCACACGATTTAATCGATGAAAGTATATGTGTTATGGAAGTCCCTCTGAACGACCGATTTCACGTATCAGAAGCATCAGACCTGTGTTTAGAGTTTGCTGGTAGTATTATCCAGATCACCAAGCATGACAAAGTTGTGTTTGTTTTTACGTCTGATATTGAAACTGATGTTAAAGCAGCTAGCGACAGAGCTTATTCTCCAGGGGATGAACTAAAAATAGCAGATACAAACAGCGACGTAAAGAGCATGTGCGCCTCAGATGATGATACTTCTAGTGATGTTGACGATTATGGTCATGCTAAACTTAAAGCAAAGTGTAGTATTGATACAAAACCTTCGACAGCTGGATACATCGGACACAAAAACATCAGTTGCTTTGAAATCGCTAAAAATGAATATGGAGCAAACACAAGTGACGCAAATCACTATTCGAAGACCAAGCTTAGTGAAATTACACATGATAGCAACCGACTTGGTGATGGAATATCTTCTAAACTTGCTCCCAGAAATATCAACATCAAGATGAATTATTCTCCAGAAGAATTCGGCAAAAAACACGGCAACAGTGTGTTTGATTATCCTAAAAGAGAACCTGATCAAGGAATATTTTACATTCGCGATGTCGAACAGAGAATATATCTCCTCCTTCAGCTGGATCTAAAAGAACATGGTAAAGCATTAGACAGAAATATAAAATACAACCACACGAGCTCTGAACTTTGTGTAAACGGAGATAGAGATACGTATCTGTTCATCAGTGAAAGGATTAATACTCTAAAATTGTATGCGAGCGACTCTGTCGAAACTACATGTGTCAAACAAAGAGACTTGATAAGTAAAGCCGTTGGTGGTGTGAAACGAGGCTTTCCTAAAATCATAGTTGATGAACGGGATAGTGAAATACAAATCCACGGTCCTTCTGAGGAGATACAACAAGCTAAACATAAACTGAAGGTTCTTCTAGCACTTGTCAAAACAACAGGCCGAGCAGGACGATCAGTTGTTAATGAAACTCCCGGTGCTTATTCATCACTGAAGCCATCATTTTCAGATAAAACTGTTCCTGTGGCAGATTTTAGAAGTTCATATCGGACAATGACAGAGACAAGCAGATTGTACAAAGATGACCATCACGAATCAACTCCTTCGCGAAAAAGGTCTGAGGAGCCTGTCACTTTTTCAACGGCGGAAAAACTGATAATTCAAGTATACAAAGGAAGTATTACCGACCTCAAGGTAGACTGTATCGTGAATGCTGCTAATGAAAGTTTGGCCCATGCTGGTGGTGTGGCATACGTTATTGCAAGAGCGGCTGGGAGACAGTTCGAAAAAGAATGCGAGGAATATGTAAACAAAAATGGAAAACTAAAGGTTACAGGATGTGTGGTCACTGGGGCTGGAAATATGAGGTATGCAAACATCATACATGCTGTTGGTCCAAGATGGAATAGTGATGATAAACGCAGATGCAGAGACGATTTATCGCTTACAGTCGCAAACTGCCTTAAAGAAGCAGACGGGTTGATGGTGAAATCGGTCGCGATACCATTAATCAGCGCAGGTAAGACAGTTTCTTGTTACCTGTGTACAGTAAGTATATGTTACACACAGCGGATGTACTCCTTTTGGCGTTTTGTCATATTAACAATGTACCTGTAATACTAACGTACTCCTTCCCTGCCCGCTCCGCATTCTCCCTCACAACCACCACAACCACCGCCACCACTGTCTAGCTCACTAATAATACACAAAATGAAATGACGTTTTATAAATTCAATTTCTAGTTTATTAGATTTATTTAAAAAAAATCTTAACTATCATCGTGATAATTTAATATATTTCAGGTATATTTGGTATGCCGAAAGAAGATTGTGCCGATCAATATTGCAGAGCTGTTTACGAGTTCAGTTCTACAAAATGGAAAGGACTACTTAAAGAAGTACATTTCGTTGACCTTCAAGATGATATTGTACAAACCATTCGGAAAGTGTTTTCAAATATGTTTGTTGTGCTGGACACCATCGAAAATCGACAGGGAGAAGGTATATATAGCAACTCAAATCGACCAAATACAGATCAGTCCTCTTCTAGGATTTTTGGTAAAGGCGAATTCGGTGAAACCGGTGGCAGAGCAAAACAGCTAGATCAAGAGCCGCAAAAGGCTGATGTTCATGAGTTTCGTTCCGGGAAAGGGAATACAATGCATTCAGATCGTAGCCCGACACGGATAGACACACAATCCAAACAGTCCAAAAGTGACGACTATAACAATTTGTCGAATGTTTTACACAAAGGTTCGCTAGATTATGTCCGAACAGAGTCAGTGAGCCAGACCCAAGCTGTTAAAAACTTGCCAGTAGAAGTGCGAAAAAGTTCAGCTG
>JAWPHD010024545.1:12500-18881 GCA_037043455.1 Cyrtodaria siliqua | reverse complement strand
CAGACAGACAGAGAGCCAGACAGACAGACAGAGAGCCAGACAGGTCTAGACAGAGACCCAGACAGAGACCAGACAGACAGACAGACAGACAGACAGACAGACAGACAGACAGACAGACAGACAGACAGACAGACAGACAGACAGACAGACAGACAGACAGACAGACATACAGACAGACAGACAGACAGACAGACAGACAGACAGACAGACAGACAGACAGACAGACAGACAGACAGACAGACAGACAGACAGACAGACAGACAGACAGACAGAGAGCAAGACAGGCCAGACAGAGACCCAGACAGACAGACAGACAGACAGAGGGCCAGACAGAGGGCCAGACAGAGGGCCAGACAGAGAGCAAGACAGGCCAGACAGAGACCCAGACAGACAGACAGACAGACAGACAGGCCAGACAGGCCAGACAGGCCAGACAGGCCAGACATACAGACAGGGCCAGACAGAGAGCAAGACAGGCCAGACATATACCCAGACAGGCCAGACTGACAGGCCAGACTGACAGACAGACAGACAGACAGACAGACAGACAGACAGACAGACATACATACAGACAGACAGACAGACAGACAGACAGACAGACAGACAGACAGACAGACAGACCCTGACTATTGTTCCATTATTCAAGCACATACATACACATTATGTACAGACCTGGCCCGACTATTTCCCTTAATACAACCCTATGCATAAATCTAATGTACAAACCTGATCTGGATTTAAGCCCATACATATTACTTATGTTCACAGCTGGCCCTGACTATTGTCCCGTAGTACAAGCCCATGCATATACATAATGTACAAACCGGAACCTATATATTGTCCTTTAATTCACGCCCATATATATACCTTATGTACAAACCTGACTCTAACTATTGTCACATAATACAAGCCCTTACATATACATAACGTACACACCTGACCCTAGATATTCTCCTTTAATACAGGCCCATATTTATATACTTTATGTACAAACCTGACCCTGGATATTGTTTCTTAATTAAAGACCATACATATTAGGTATGTACAAACCTAACCCCGGATATTGTCCCGTAATACAATCCCAAACATATATCTAATGTAGAACCCTGACTATGTTCTGACAGACAGTCTATCAGACAGAGAGCCAGACAGAGAGCCAGACAGGCCAGACAGAGATCCAGACAGGCCGGACAGAGAGACAGAGAGACAGACAGAGTGCCAGACAGAGAGCCAGACAGAGAGCCAGACAGGCCAGATAGAGACCCAGATAGGCCAGCCAGACAGACAGGCCAGACAGACAGACAGACAGACAGACAGACAGACAGACAGACAGACAGACAGACAGACAGACAGACAGACAGACAGACAGACAGACAGACAGACAGAGGCCAGACAGAGGGCCAGACAGAGGGCCAGACAGAGAGCAAGACAGGCCAGACAGAGACCAAGACAGACAGACAGACAGAAAGGCCAGACAGGCCAGTCAGACAGACAGACAGACTGACAGAGAGCTAGACAGCCAGACAGACAGTCAGACATACAGACAGACAGGCCAGACAGACAGACAAACAGACAGAGGGCAAGACAGAGGGCCAGACAGAGGGCCAGACAGAGGGCCAGACAGAGAGCAAGACAGGCCAGACAGAGATCCAGACAGACAGACAGACAGACAGACAGACAGACAGACAGACAGAGAGCAAGACATGCCAGACAGAGACCCAGACAGGCCAGACTGACAGACAGACAGACAGCCAGATATACAGACAGGACAGACAGACATACAGGCCAGACAGAGTGCCAGACAGAGAGCCAGACAGACAGACAGACAGGCCAGACAGACAGACAGACAGACAGACAGACAGACAGACAGACAGACAGACAGACAGACAGACAGACAGACAGACAGTCAGACCGACAGATAGGCCAGACAGAGTGACATACAGAGAGCCAGACAGAGAGCCAGACAGGCCAGACAGACAGACAGACAGACATACAGACAGAGGCCAGACAGACGGCCAGACAGAGGGCCAGACAGAGAGCAAGACAGGCCAGACAGAGACCAGACAGACAGACAGACAGGCCAGACAGGCCAGACAGGACAGACAGGCCAGACAGACAGACAGACAGAGAGCTAGACAGCCAGACAGACAGTCAGACATACAGACATACAGGCCAGACAGAGTGCCAGACAGAGAGCCAGACAGAGAGCCAGACAGGCCAGACAGAGACCCAGACAGGCCAGACAGAGGGCCAGACAGCCAGACAGACAGAGAGCCAGACAGACAGACAGACAGACAGAGAGCCAGACAGGTTAGACAGAGACCCAGACAGAGACCAGACAGAGACCCAGACAGACAGACAGACAGACAGACAGACAGACAGACAGACAGACAGACAGACAGACAGACAGACAGACAGACAGACAGACAGACAGAAAGACAGACAGACAGACAGACAGACAGACAGACAGACAGACAGACAGACAGACAGACAGACAGACAGACAGACAGACAGGCCAGACAGAGACCCAGACAGACAGACAGACAGACAGAGGCCAGACAGACAGGGCCAGACAGAGGGCCAGACAGAGAGCAAGACAGGCCAGACAGAGACCCAGACAGACAGACAGACAGACAGGCCAGACAGGCCAGACAGACAGACAGGGCCAGGCAGAGAGCAAGACAGGCCAGACAGAGACCCAGACAGGCCAGACTGACAGGCCAGACTGACAGACAGACAGACAGACAGACATACAGACAGACAGACAGACAGACAGACAGACAGACAGACAGACAGACAGACAGACAGACAGACGACGGACGGACAGACAGACAGACAGACAGACAGACAGACAGACAGACAGAGGGCCAGATAGAGGGCCAAGACAGAGAGCAAGACAGGCCAGACAGAGACCCAGACAAACAGACAGACAGACAGGCCAGACAGGCCAGACAGACAGCAGACAGACAGACAGACAGACATAGAGCTAAACAGCCAGACAGCCAGTCAGACAGACAGACAGGCCAGACAGAGTGCCAGACAGAGAGCCAGACAGAGAGCCAGACAGGCCAGACAGAGACCCAGACAGGCCAGACAGAGGGCCAGACAGGCCAGACAGACAGACAGACAGACAGAGGGCCAGACAGAGGGCCAGACAGAGGGCCAGACAGAGAGCAAGACAGAGAGCAAGACAGGCCAGACAGAGACCCAGACAGACAGAGGGCCAGACAGAGGGCCAGACAGAGGGCCAGACAGAGGGCCAGACAGAGGGCCAGACAGAGAGCAAGACAGGCCAGACAGAGACCCAGACAGACAGACAGACAGACAGGCCAGACAGGCCAGACAGACAGACAGGGCCAGACAGAGAGCAAGACAGGCCAGACAGATACCCAGACAGGCCAGACTGACAGGCCAGACTGACAGACAGACAGACAGACAGACAGACAGACAGACAGACAGACAGACAGACAGACATACAGACAGACAGACTGACAGACAGACAGACAGACAGACAGACAGACAGACAGACAGACAGACAGACAGACAGACAGACAGACAGACAGACAGACAGACAGACAGACAGACAGACAGACAGACAGACAGACAGACCCTGACTATTGTTCCATTATTCAAGCACATACATACACATTATGTACAAACCTGGCCCCGACTATTTCCCTTAATACAACCCTATGCATGAATCTAATGTACAAACCTGATCTGGATTTAAGCCCATACATATTACTTATGTTCACAGCTGGCCCTGACTATTGTCCCGTAGTACAAGCCCATGCATATACATAATGTACAAACCGGAACCTATATATTGTCCTTTAATTCACGCCCATATATATACCTTATGTACAAACCTGACTCTAACTATTGTCACATAATACAAGCCCATACATATACATAATGTACACACCTGACCCTAGATATTCTCCTTTAATACAGGCCCATATTTATATACTTTATGTACAAACCTGACCCTGGATATTGTTTCTAAATTAAAGACCATACATATTAGGTATGTACAAACCTGACCCCGGATATTGTCCCGTAATACAATCCCAAACATATATCTAATGTAGAACCCTGACTATGTTCTGACAGACAGTCTATCAGACAGAGAGCCAGACAGAGAGCCAGACAGGCCAGACAGAGACCCAGATAGGCCAGCCAGCCAGCCAGCCAGCCAGCCAGCCAGCCAGCCAGCCAGACAGACAGACATACAGACAGACAGACAGTCAGACAGACAGACAGTCAGACAGGCCAGACAGAGTGCCGGACAGAGAGCCAGACAGGCCAGACAGAGACCCAGACAAGCCAGACAGACAAACAGACAGGCCAGACAGACAGACAGAGGGCCAGACAGAGTGCCAGACAGAGGGCCAGACAGAGAGCAAGACAGGCCAGACAGAGACACAGACAGGCCAGACTGACAGGTCAGACTGACAGACTGACAGACAGACAGGACAGACAGACAGACAGACAGACAGACATACAGACAGACAGACAGACAGACAGACAGACAGACAGACAGACAGACAGACAGACAGACAGACAGACAGACAGACAGACAGACAGACAGACATACATACAGACAGACAGACAGACAGACAGACAGACAGAGGGCCAGACAAAGGGCCAGACAGAGAGCAAGACAGGCCATACAGACAGGCCAGACTGACAGACAGACAGACAGACAGACAGACAGACAGACAGACAGACAGACAGACAGACAGACAGACAGACAGACAGACAGAGGGACAGACAGAGGGCCAGACAGAAAGTAATTGTCCCGTAATACAATCCCAAACATATATCTAATGTAGAACCCTGACTATGTTCTGACAGACAGTCTATCAGACAGAGAGCCAGACAGAGAGCCAGACAGGCCAGACAGAGACCCAGACAGGCCGGACAGAGAGACGCAGAGACAGACAGAGTGCCAGACAGAGAGCCAGACAGAGAGCCAGACAGGCCAGATAGAGAACCAGATAGGCCAGCCAGACAGACAGGCCAGCCAGACAGACAGACAGACAGAGGGCCAGACAGAGGGCCAGACAGAGAGCAAGACAGGTCAGACAGAGACCCAGACAGACAGACAGACAGACAGACAGGCCAGACAGGCCAGACAGACAGACAGACAGACAGACAGACAGTCAGACAGACAGTCAGACAGACAGACAGACAGACAGACAGACAGACAGACAGACAGACAGACAGAGGGCCAGACAGGCCGGACAGAGAGACGCAGAGACAGACAGAGTGCCAGACAGAGAGCCAGACAGAGAGCCAGACAGGCCAGATAGAGAACCAGATAGGCCAGCCAGACAGACAGGCCAGCCAGACAGACAGACAGACAGACAGACAGAGGGCCAGACAGAGGGCCAGAAAGAGAGCAAGACAGGTCAGACAGAGACCCAGACAGACAGACAGACAGACAGGCCAGACAGGCCAGACAGACAGACAGACAGACAGACAGACAGACAGACAGACAGACAGACAGACAGACAGACAGACAGACAGACAGCTAGACAGCCAGACAGACAGTCAGACAGACAGACAGGCCAGACAGAGTGCCAGACAGAGAGCCAGACAGAGAGCCAGACAGGCCAGACAGAGACCCAGATAGGCCAGACAGAGGGCCAGACAGGCCAGGCAGGCCAGACAGGCCAGACAGGCCTGACAGACAGACATACAGACAGATGGCCGGACAGAGGGCCAGACAGAGGGCCAGACAGAGAGCAAGACAGGCCAGACAGAGACCCAGACAGACAGAAGACAGACAGGCCAGACAGGCCAGACAGACAGATAGGGCCAGACAGAGAGCAAGACAGGCCAGACAGAGACCCAGACAGGCCAGACTGACAGGCCAGACAGACGGACAGACAGGACAGACAGACAGACAGACAGACAGACAGACAGACAGACAGACAGACAGACAGACAGACATAGAGCTAAACAGCCAGACAGCCAGTCAGACAGACAGACAGGCCAGACAGAGTGCCAGACAGAGAGCCAGACAGAGAGCCAGACAGGCCAGACAGAGACCCAGACAGGCCAGACAGAGGGCCAGACAGGCCAGACAGACAGACAGACAGACAGAGGGCCAGACAGAGGGCCAGACAGAGGGCCAGACAGAGAGCAAGACAGAGAGCAAGACAGGCCAGACAGAGACCCAGACAGACAGAGGGCCAGACAGAGGGCCAGACAGAGGGCCAGACAGAGGGCCAGACAGAGGGCCAGACAGAGAGCAAGACAGGCCAGACAGAGACCCAGACAGACAGACAGACAGACAGGCCAGACAGGCCAGACAGACAGACAGGGCCAGACAGAGAGCAAGACAGGCCAGACAGATACCCAGACAGGCCAGAC
>JAWPHD010024545.1:5000-7500 GCA_037043455.1 Cyrtodaria siliqua | reverse complement strand
AGAGAGCTAGACAGCCAGACAGACAGTCAGACAGACAGACAGGCCAGACAGAGTGCCAGACAGAGAGCCAGACAGAGAGCCATACAGGCCAGACAGACAGAGACCCACACAGGCCAGACAGACAGACAGACAGAGAGTTAGAAAGACAGACAGAGAGCCAGACAGGTTAGACAGATACCAAGACAGAGAGCCAGACAGAGACCCAGACAGACAGACAGACAGAGACCCAGACAGACAGACAGACAGACAGACAGACAGACAGACAGACAGACAGACAGACAGACAGACAGAAAGACAGACAGACAGACAGACAGACAGACAGAGGGCCAGACAGAGAGCAAGACAGGCCAGACAGAGACCCAGACAGGCCAGACTGACAGGCCAGACTGACAGACAGATAGACAGACAGACAGGGACAGACAGACAGACAGACAGACAGACAGACAGACAGACAGACAGACAGACAGACAGACAGACAGACAGACAGACAGTGTGCCAGACAGAGAGCCAGACAGAGAGCCAGACAGGCCAGACAGAGACCCAGACAGGCCAGACAGACAGACAGGCCAGACAGACAGACAGACAGACTGACTGACAGACAGACAGACAGACAGACAGACAGGCCAGACAGGGTGCCAGACAGAGAGCCAGACAGAGACCCAGACAGGCCAGACAGTAAGAGACCCAGACAGGCCAGACAGACAGACAGACAGAGGGCCAGACAGACAGACAGAGGGCCAGACAGAGGGCCAGACAGAGAGCAAGACAGGCCAGACAGATACCCAGACAGACAGACAGACAGACAGGCCAGACAGGCCAGACAGACAGACAGACAGACAGACAGACAGACAGACAGACAGACAGACAGACAACAGACAGACAGACAGTCAGACAGACAAACAGACAGACAGACAGACAGAGAGCTAGACAGCCAATCAGACAGTCAGACAGACAGACAGGTGAGACAGAGTGCCAGACAGAGTGCCAGACAGACAGACAGACAGAGAGCCAGACAGACAGACAGAGAGCCAGACAGGTTAGACAGAGAGCCAGACAGGTTAGACAGAGACCCAGACAGACAGACAGACAGACATACAGACAGACAGACAGACAGACAGACATACAGACAGACAGAGGGCCAGACAGAGAGCAATACAGGCCAGACAGAGACCCAGACAGGCCAGACTGACAGGCCAGACTGACAGACAGACAGACAGACAGACAGGACAGACAGACAGACAGACAGACAGACAGACAGACAGACAGACAGACAGAAAGACAGACAGACAGACAGACAGACAGACTAATACAACCCTATGCATGAATCTAATGTACAAACCTGATCTGGATTTAAGCCCATACATATTACTTATGTACACAGCTGGCCCTGACTATTGTCCCGTAGTACAAGCCCATGCATATACATAATGTACAAACTGGAACCTATATATTGTCCTTTAATTCACGCCCATATATATACCTTATGTACAAACCTGACTCTAACTATTGTCACATAATACAAGCCCATACATATACATAATGTACACACCTGACCCTAGATATTCTCCTTTAATACAGGCCCATATTTATATACTTTATGTACAAACCTGACCCTGGATATTGTTTAAATTAAAGACCATACATATTAGGTATGTACAAACCTGACCCCGGATATTGTCCCGTAATACAATCCCAAACATATATCTAATGTAGAACCCTGACTATGTTCTGACAGACAGTCTATCAGACAGAGAGCCAGACAGAGAGCCAGACAGGCCAGACAGAGACCCAGATAGGCCAGCCAGACAGCCAGCCAGCCAGCCAGCCAGACAGACAGACAGACAGACAGACAGACAGACAGACAGACAGAAGGCCAGACAGAGGGCCAGACAGAGGGCCAGACAGAGAGCAAGACTGGCCAGACAGAGACCCAGACAGACAGACAGACAGACAGACAGACAGACAGGCCAGACAGGCCAGACAGACAGACATACAGACAGAGAGCTAGACAGCCAGACAGACAGTCAGACAGACAGAGTGCCAGACAGAGAGCCAGACAGAGAGCCAGACAGGCCAGACAGAGACCCAGACAGGCCAGACAGAGGACAGACAGGCCAGACAGACAGACAGACAGAGGGACAGACAGAGGGCCAGACAGAGGGCCAGACAGAGAGCAAGACAGGCCAGACAGAGACCCAGACAGGCCAGACAGACAGACAGACAGACAGACAGACAGACAGAGAGCTAGACAGAGAGCTAGACAGTCAGACAGACAGACAGGCCAGACAGAGTGCCAGACAGAGAGCCAGACAGAGAGCCAGACAGAGAGACAGACAGAGAGCCAGACAGGCCAGACAGAGACCCAGACAGGTCAGACAGACAGACAGACAGACAGGCCAGACAGGCCAGACAGACAGACAGACAGACAAACAGACAGAGGGCCAGACAGAGGGCCAGACAGATAGCAAGACAGGCCAGACAGAGACCCAGACAGAGACCC
>JAWPHD010024544.1:0-18881 GCA_037043455.1 Cyrtodaria siliqua | reverse complement strand
GGGAGTGTCCGGGCTCCCATCCATATGGCGGGCAGCGAAGGTGTGAAAGGAAGGACATATAAGTTTGAGTTTAACTTTATTCAGCTCCTGTATACCCAGAGACTGAATTGTAATCTAAACATAAATTATATACAAATTTGCTGTCCGTACGAATTGCTATAAAACATTTGAATTGATTGAATTCGGTGCACTTGTAATTATGCTTGAATATCAACCGTGCTTTCAACACTTGCTTAAATCCTTATCCGAAAAGTTGCTTTCATAATGAACATTTAATTTGGTGCACATGTATTTATGTCCTTAATATTGTAATATTCAATTTGCTTTATTGCTTAATGCTTTCTACTGTAAGGGCTTGCCATAATGGTCTTTTGTGCTTACCGGCAGCCCAATTGTTAAGCCCCATGATTGGGGCTTGTTTATCAATCCATGCCACGCCCAATATTTGCCAAATCTATTAAAGTTTAAAAAATATTTTATGTGTTGTTATTACAGTGCTCTCCAATAATACTGACTATAAAAAATCTATTTTATAGTCACAGTTATTGGAGGATACGAGTAATTTTAACGTGTGTGTGTGCGTAGTTCTAAGGTTTATAGTCCGTCCGCCAACGAACACGTCAAGGTATACCTCACGCGATGGGCACAATAGAGTCTGGACTTGAGTAATTTTCACGGTGCATTTCTTCGTATATGTACACCGGCATGTTGATTTGTTCACAAATAGGTAAGATTTGCTTTGAGCTTACATTTAAAAACTGAAATTCCCTCCCTCCCTGCCCACAGGATCATTTGATTTAAATCGATAATATTGTCTTTCAGTTGTATAAGTACAACAAGTTCATCTAAGACAGTCTAAATGTGTGTCAATACTTCTATTCAAAAGATAGCATTTTATGTTGCAAGATCATGTTGCTTTTTCTGAGTTATATATTTTCAGTTGATGCCTTCACCTGGATCCACTTACCTAGTCATCAATTACTGGTGTGGCATGGACATTCAGTGCACTTACATACTTGATGGAACATTTGGATCACAACTAGTTGATGTGTTTGTGTGCGGGCAGCGAAGGTGTGAAAGGAAGGACATATAAGTTTGAGTTTAACTTTATTCAGCTCCTGTATACCCAGAGACTGAATTGTAATCTAAACATAAATTATATACAAATTTGCTGTCCGTACGAATTGCTATAAAACATTTGAATTGATTGAATTCGGTGCACTTGTAATTATGCTTGAATATCAACCGTGCTTTCAACACTTGCTTAAATGCTTATCAGAAAAGTTGCATTCATAATGAACATTTAATTTGGTGCACATGTATTTATGTCCTTAATATTGTAATATTCAATTTGCTTTATTGCTTAATGCTTTCTACTGTAAGGGCTTGCCATAATGGTCTTTTGTGCTTACCGGCAGCCCAATTGTTAAGCCCCATGATTGGGGCTTGTTTATCAATCCATGCCACGCCCAATATTTGCCAAATCTATTAAAGTTTAAAATATATTTTATGTGTTGTTATTACAGTGCTCTCCAATAACTGAATATATGCGTAAGAACTGAATATATATGTGTAAGAACTGAATATATTTGTGTAAGAACTGCATATATATGTGTAAGAACTGAATATATATGTGTAAGAACTGAATATATATGTGTTAGAACGGAATATGTATGTGTAAGAACTGAATATATATGTGTTAGAACGGAATATATATGTGTAAGAAATGAATATATATGCGTAAGAACGGAATATATATGTGTAAGAACGGAATATATATGTGTAAGAACTGAATATATATGTGTAAGAACTGAATATATATGTGTTAGAACTGAATATATATGTGTAAGAACTGAAAATATATGTGTAAGAACTGAATATATATGCGTAAGAACGGAATATATATGTGTAAGAACGGAATATATATGTGTAAGAACTGAATATATATGTGTAAGAACTGAATATATATGTGTTAGAACTGAATATATATGTGTAAGAACTGAATATATATGTGTAAGAACTGAATACAAATGCGTAAGAACTGAATATATATGCGTAAGAACTGAATATATATGCGTAAAAACTGAATTTATATGCTTAAGAACGGAATATATATGTGTAAGAACTGAATATATATGTGTTAGAACGGAATATATATGCGTAAGAACTGAATATATATGTGTCAGAACTGAATATATATGTGTAGAACTGAATATATATGTGTAAGAACTGAATATATATGTGTAAGAACTGAATATATATGTGTAAGAGCTGAATATATATGTGTAATAACTGAATATATATGCGTAAGAACTGAATATATATGCGTAAGATCGGAATATATGTGTAAGAACTGAACATATATGCGTAAGAATTGAATATATACGCGGAAGAACTGAATATATGCGTAAGAACTGAATATATGCGTAAGAACTGAATATATATGTGTAAGAACTGAATATATTTGTGTAAGAACTGCATATATATGTGTAAGAACTGAATATATATGCGTAAGAACGGAATATATATGTGTAAGAACTGAATATATATGTGTAAGAAGTGAATATATATGTGTTAGAACGGAATATATATGTGTAAGAACTGAATATATATGTGTCAGAACTGAATATATATGTGTAAGAGCTAAATATATATGTGTAAGAACTGAATATATATGCGTAAGAACTGAATATATGTGTAAGAACGGAATATATGCGTAAGAACTGAATATATATTTTTAAGAACTGAATATATATGTTTAAGAACTGAATATATATGTGTTAGAACGGAATATATATGTGTAAGAACAGAAAATATATGTGTTAGAACGGAATATATTTGTGTAAAAACTGAATATATATGCGTAAGAACGGAATATATATGTGTAAGAACTGAATATATATGTGTAAGATCTGAATATATATGTGTTAGAACTGAATATATATGTGTTAGAACTGAATATATATGTGTAAGAACTAAATATATATGTGTACGAGCTGAATATATATGTGTAAGAACTGAATATATATGCGTAAGAATTGAATATATATGCGTAAGATCGGAATAAATGTGTAAGAACTGAACATATATGCGTAAGAATTGAATATATATGCGTAAGAACTGAATATATGCGTAAGAACTGAATATATGCGTAAGAACTGAATATATATGTGTAAGAACTGAATATATTTGTGTAAGAACTGCATATATATGTGTAAGAACTGAATATATATGCGTAAGAACGGAATATATATGTGTAAGAACTGAATATATATGTGTAAGAAGTGAATATATATGTGTTAGAACGGAATATATATGTGTAAGAACTGAATATATATGTGTAAGAACTGAATATATATGTGTAAGAGCTAAATATATATGTGTAAGAACTGAATATATATGCGTAAGAACTGAATATATATGCGTAAGATCGGAATATATGTGTAAGAACTGGACATATATGCGTAAGAATTGAATATATATGCGTAAGAACTGAATATATGTGTAAGAACTGAATATATATGTGTTAGAACTGAATATATAAGTGTAAGAACTGAATATATATGTGTTAGAACTGAATATATAAGTGTAAGAACTGAATATATATGTGTAAGAACTGAATATATATGTGTAAGAGCTGAATATATATGCGTAAGAACTGAATATATGCGTAAGAACTGAATATAATGCGTAAGAACTGAATATATGCGTAAGAACTGAATATATTTGTGTAGGAACTGCATATATATGTCTTAGAACTGAATATATATGTGTAAGAACTGAATATATATGTGTAAGAACTGAATATATATGTGTTAGAACTGAATATATAAGTGTAAGAACTGAATATATATGTGTAAGAACTGAATATATATGTGTAAGAGCTGAATATATATGCGTAAGAACTGAATATATGCGTAAGAACTGAATATAATGCGTAAGAACTGAATATATGCGTAAGAACTGAATATATTTGTGTAGGAACTGCATATATATGTGTTAGAACTGAATATATATGTGTAAGAACTGAATATATATGTGTAAGAACTGAATATATATGTGTTAGAACTGAATATATATGTGTAAGAACTGCATATATATGTGTAAGAACTGAATATATATGTATAAGAACTGAATACATATGTGTAAGAACTGAATATATATGTGTAAGAACTGCATATATATGTGTAAGAACTGAATATATATGGGTAAGAACTGAATATATATGTGTAAGAACTGAATATATATGTATAAGAACTGAATATATATGTGTAAGAACGGAATATATATGTGTAAGAACTGAATATATATGTGTTAGAACGGAATATATATGTGTAAGAACTGAATATATATGCGTAAGAACGGAATATATATGTGTAAGAACGGAATATATATGTGTAAGAACTGAATATATATGTGTAAGAACTGAATATATATGTGTTAGAACTGAATATATATGTGTAAGAACTGAATATATATGTGTAAGAACTGAATATATATGTGTAAGAGCTGAATATATATGTGTAAGAACTGAATATATATGCGTAAGAACTGAATATATATGCGTAAGATCGGAATATATGTGTAAGAACTGAACATATATGCGTAAGAATTGAATATATATGCGTAAGAGCTGAATATATGCGTAAGAACTGAATATATGTGTGTAAGAACTGAATATATTTTTGTAAGAACTGCATATATATGTGTAAGAACTGAATATATATGCGTAAGAACGGAATATATATGTGTAAGAACTGAATATATATGTGTAATAACTGAATATATATGTGTTATAACGGAATATATGTGTAAGAACTGAATATATATGTGTAAAAACTGAATATATATGTGTAAGAGCTGAATATATATGTGTAAGAACTGAATATATATGCGTAAGAACTGAAAATATATGCGTAAGATCGGATATATGTGTAAGAACTGGACATATATGCGTAAGAATTGAATATATATGCGTAAGAACTGAATATATGTGTAAGAACTGAATATATGCGTAAAAACTTAATATATATGTGTAAGAACTGAATATATTTGTGTAAGAACTGCATATATATGTGTAAGAATTGAATATATATGCGTAAGAACGGAATATATATGTGTTGAAGCTGCATATATATGTGTAAGAACTGAATATATATGCGTAAGAACGGAATATATATGTGTAAGAACTGAATATATATGTATAAGAACTAAATATTAATGTGTAAGAACTGAATATATATGTGTAAGAACTGAATATATGCATAAGAACGGAATATATGTGTAAGAACTGAATATATATGTGTAAGAACTGAATATATATGTGTAAGAACTGAATGTATATGTGTAAGAACTGAATATATATGTGTAAGAGCTGAATATATATGCGTAAGAACTGAATATATGCGTAAGAACTGAATATATGCGTTAGAACTGAATATATGCGTAAGAACTGAATATATATGCGTAAGAACTAAATATATGCGTAAGAAATGAATATATGCGTAAGAACTGAATATATGCGTAAGAACTGAATATATATCTGTAAGAACTGAATATATTTGTGTAAGAACTGCATATATATGCGTAAGAACTGAATATATGCGTAAGAACTGAATATATATGTGTAAGAACTGCATATATATGTGTAAGAAATGAATATATATGCGTAAGAAAGGAATATATATGTGTAAGAACTGAATATATATGTGTAAGAACTGAATATATATGTGTTAGAACTGAATATATATGTGTAAGAACTGAATATATATGTGTAAGAACTGAATATATATGTGTAAGAGCTGAATATATATGCGTAAAGACTGAATATATATGCGTAAGAACTGAATATATATGCGTAATATCGGAATATATGTGTAAGAACTGAACATATATGCGTAAGAATTGAATATATATGCGTAAGAACTGAATATATGCGTAAGAACTGAATATATGCGTAAGAACTGAATATATATGTGTAGGAACTGAATATATTTGTGTAAGAACTGCATATATATGTGTAAGAACTGAATATATATGTGTAAGAACTGAATATATAAGTGTAAGAACTGAATATATATGTGTTAGAACGGAATATGTATGTGTAAGAAGTGAATATATATGTGTTAGAACGGAATATATATGTGTAAGAACTGAATATATATGTGTAAGAATTGAATATATATGTGTTAGAACGGAATATATATGTGTAAGAACGGAATATATATGTGTAAGAACTGAATATATATGTGTTAGAACTGAATATATATGTGTAAGAACTGACTATATATGTGTAAGAACTGAATATATATGTGTAAGAGCTGAATATATATGTGTAAGAACTGAATATATATGCGTAAGAACTGAATTTATATGCGTAAGATCGGAATATATGTGTAAGAACAGAACATATATGCGTAAGAATTGAATATATATGCGTAAGAACTTAATATATGCGTAAGAACTGAATATATGCGTAAGAACTGAATAAATATGTGTAAGAACTGAATATATTTTTGTAAGAACTGCATATATATGTGTAAGAACTGAATATATATGCATAAGAACGGAATATATATGTGTAAGAACTGAATATATATGTGTAAGAACTGAATATATATGTGTAATAACTTAATATATATGTTTTAGAACGGAATATATATTTGTAAGAACTGAATATATATGCGTAAGAACGGAATATATATGTGTAAGAGCTAAATATATATGTGTAAGAACTGAATATATATGCGTAAGAACTGAATATATATGCGTAAGATCGGAATATATGTGTAAGAACTGGACATATATGCGTAAGAATTGAATATATATGCGTAAGAACTGAATATATGTGTAAGAACTGAATATATGCGTAAAAACTGAATATATATGTTTAAGAACTGAATATATTTGTGTAATAACTGCATATATATGTGTAAGAATTGAATATATATGCGTAAGAACGGAATATATATGTGTAAGAACTGAATATATATGTGTAATAACTGAATATATATGCGTAAGAACTAAATATATATGCGTAAGAACTGAATATATATGCGTAAGAACTGAATATATATGTGTTAGAACTGAATATATATGCGGAAGAACTGAATATATATGCGTAAGAACTGAATATATATGTGTAAGAGCTAAATATATATGTGTAAGAACTGGATATATATGCGTAAGAAATGAATATATATGCGTAAGATCGGAATATATGTGTAAGAACTGGACATATACGCGTAAGAATTGAATATATATGCGTAAGAACTGAATATATGTGTAAGAACGAAATATATGCGTAAGAACTGAATATATATGTGTAAGAACTGAATATATATGTGTTAGAACTGAATATATAAGTGTAAGAACTGAATATATATGTGTAAGAACTGAATATATATGTGTAAGAGCTGAATATATATGCGTAAGAACTGAATATATGCGTAAGAACTGAATATAATGCGTAAGAACTGAATATATGCGTAAGAACTGAATATATTTGTGTAGGAACTGCATATATATGTGTTAGAACTGAATATATATGTGTAAGAACTGAATATATATGTGTAAGAACTGAATATATATGTGTTAGAACTGAATATATATATGCGTAAGAACTGAATATATATGCGTAAGAACTGAATATATATGCGTAAGATCGGAATATATGTGTAAGAACTGAATATATGCGTAAAAACTGAATACATATGTGTAAGAACTGAATATATTTGTGTAAGAACTGCATATATATGTGTAAGAACTGAATATATATGCGTAAGAACGGAATATATATGTGTAAGAACTGAATATATATGTATAAGAACTGAATACATATGTGTAAGAACTGAATATATATGTGTAAGAACTGCATATATATGTGTAAGAACTGAATATATATGGGTAAGAACTGAATATATATGTGTAAGAACTGAATATATATGTATAAGAACTGAATATATATGTGTAAGAACGGAATATATATGTGTAAGAACTGAATATATATGTGTTAGAACGGAATATATATGTGTAAGAACTGAATATATATGCGTAAGAACGGAATATATATGTGTAAGAACGGAATATATATGTGTAAGAACTGAATATATATGTGTAAGAACTGAATATATATGTGTTAGAACTGAATATATATGTGTAAGAACTAAATATATATGTGTAAGAACTGAATATATATGTGTAAGAGCTGAATATATATGTGTAAGAACTGAATATTTATGCGTAAGAACTGAATATATATGCGTAAGATCGGAATATATGTGTAAGAACTGAACATATATGCGTAAGAATTGAATATATATGCGTAAGAACTGAATACATGCGTAAGAACTGAATATATGCGTGTAAGAACTGAATATATTTTTGTAAGAACTGCATATATATGTGTAAGAACTGAATATATATGCGTAAGAACGGAATATATATGTGTAAGAACTGAATATATATGTGTAATAACTGAATATATATGTGTTATAACGGAATATATATGTGTAAGAACTGAATATATATGTGTAAAAACTGAATATATATGTGTAAGAGCTGAATATATATGTGTAAGAACTGAATATATATGCGTAAGAACTGAATATATATGCGTAAGATCGGAATATATGTGTAAGAACTGAACATATTTGCGTAAGAATTGAATATATACGCGTAAGAACTGAATATATGCGTAAGAACTGAATATATGCATAAGAACTGAATATATATGTGTAAGAACTGAATATATTTGTGTAAGAACTGCATATATATGTGTAAGAACTCAATATATATGTGTAAGAACTGAATATATATGTGTAAGAACTGAATATATATGTCTTAGAACGGAATATATATGTGTAAGAACTGAATATATATGTGTTAGAACGGAATATATATGTGTAAGAACTGAATATATATGCGTAAGAACGGAATATGTATGTGTAATAACGGAATATATATGTGTAAGAACTGAATATATATGTGTAAGAACTGAATATATATGTGTTAGAACTGAATATATATGTGTAAGAATTGAATATATATGTGTAAGAACTGAATATATATGTGTAAGAGTTGAATATATATGTGTAAGAACTGAATATATATGTGTAAGAGCTGAATATATATGTGTAAGAACTACATATATATGTGTAAGAACTGAATATATATGCGTAAGAACTGAATATATATGTGTAAGAACTGAATATATATGTGTAAGAACTGAATATATACGTGTAAGAACTGAATATATATGCCTAAGAACTGAATATATATGCGTAAGAACTGAATATATATGTGTAAGAACTGAATATATATGTGTAAGAACTGAATATATATGCGTAAGAACGGAATATATATGTGTAAGAACTGAATATATATGTATAAGAACTGAATACATATGTATAAGAACTGAATACATATGTGTAAGAACTGAATATATATGTGTAAGAACTGCATATATATGTGTAAGAACTGAATATATATGGGTAAGAACTGAATATATATGTGTAAGAACTGAATATATATGTATAAGAACTGAATATATATGTGTAAGAACGGAATATATATGTGTAAGAACTGAATATATATGTGTTAGAACGGAATATATATGTGTAAGAACTGAATATATATGCGTAAGAACGGAATATATATGTGTAAGAACGGAATATATATGTGTAAGAACTGAATATATATGTGTAAGAACTGAATATATATATGTTAGAACTGAATATATATGTGTAAGAACTAAATATATATGTGTAAAGAACTGAATATATATGTGTAAGAGCTGAATATATATGTGTAAGAACTGACTATTTATGCGTAAGAACTGAATATATATGCGTAAGATCGGAATATATGTGTAAGAACTGAACATATATGCGTAAGAATTGAATATATATGCGTAAGAACTGGAATATATGCGTAAGAACTGAATATATGCGTGTAAGAACCTGAATATATTTTTGTAAGAACTGCATATATATGTGTAAGAACTGAATATTATGCGTAAGAACGGAATATATATGTGTAAGAACTGAATATATATGTGTAATAACTGAATATATATGTGTTATAACGGAATATATATGTGTAAGAACTGAATATATATGTGTAAAAACTGAATATATATGTGTAAGAGCTGAATATATATGTGTAAGAATCTGAATATATATGCGTATAGAACTGAAAATATATGCGTAAGATCGGATATATGTGTAAGAACTGGACATATATGCGTAAGAATTGAATATATATGCGTAAGAACTGAATATATGGTAAGAACTGAATATATGCGTAAAAACTGAATATATATGTGTAAGAACTGAATATATTTGTGTAAGAACTGCATATATATGTGTAAGAATTGAATATATATGCATAAGAACGGAATATATATGTGTTAGAGCTGCATATATATGTGTAAGAACTGAATATATATGCGTAAGAACGGAATATATATCTGAAAGAACTGAATATATATGTATAAGAACTAAATATTAATGTGTAAGAACTGAATATATATGTGTAAGAACTGAATATAAGCATAAGAACGGAATATATGTGTAAGAACTGAATATATATGTGTAAGAACTGAATATATATGTGTTGTAGAACTGAATATATATGTGTAAGAACTGAATGTATACGTGTAAGAACTGAATATATATGTGTAAGAGCTGAATATATATGCGTTAAGAACTGAATATATGCGTAAGAACTAAATATATGCGTAAGAACTGAATATATATGCGTAAGAACTGAATATATGCGTAAGAAATGAATATATAGCGTAAGAACTGAATATATGCGTAAGAACTGAATATATATCTGTAAGAACTGAATATATTTGTGTAAGAACTGCATATATATGCGTAAGAACTGAATATATGCGTAAGAGACTGAATAAATATTGTAAGAACTGCATATATATGTGTAAGAAGAAATGAATATATATGCGTAAAGAAAGGAATATATATGGTGTAAGAACTGAATATATATGTGTAAGAACAATATATATGTGTTAGAACTGAATATATATGTGTAAGAACTGAATATACATGTGTAAGAACTGAATATATATGTGTAAAGACTGAATATATATGTGTAAGAGCTGAATATACATGTGTAAAGACTGAATATATATGCGTAAGAACTGAATATATATGCGTAATATCGCAATATATGTGTAAGAACTGAACATATATGCGTAAGAATTGAATATATATGCGTAAGAAACTGAATATATGCGTAAGAACTGAATATATGCGTAAGACTGAATATATATGTGTAGAAACTGAATATATTTGTGTAAGAACTGCATATATATGTGTAAGAACTGAATATATATTGTGTAAGAACTGAATATATATGTGTAAGAACTGAATATATATGTGTTAGAACGGAATATGTATGTGTAAGAAGTGAATATATATGTGTTAGAACGGAATATATATGTGTAAGAACTGAATATATATGCGTAAGAACGGAATATATATGTGTAAGAACGGAATAATAAATGTGTAAGAACTGAATATATATGTGTTAGAACTGAATATATATGTGTAAGAACTGACTATATATGTGTAAGACTGAATATATATGTGATAAGAGCTGAATATATATGTGTAAGAACTGAATATATATGCGTAAGAACTGAATTTATATGCGTAAGATCGGAATATATGTGTAAGAACAGAACATATATGCGTAAGAATTGAATATATATGCGTAAGTACTTAATATATGCGTAAGAACTGAATATATGCGTAAGATCTGAATATATAATGTGGTAAGAACTGAATATATTTTTGTAAGAACTGCATATATATGTGTAAGAACTGAATATATATGCGTAAGAACGGAATATATGTGTGTAAGAACTGAATATATATGTGTAAAGAACTGAATATATATGTGTAATAACTGAATATATATGTTTAGAACGGAATATATATGTGTAAGAACTGAATATATATGCGTAAGAACGGAATATATGTGTAAGAACTGGACATATATGCGTAAGAATTGAATATATATGCGTAAGAACTGAATATATGTGTAAGAACTGAATAAATGCGTAAAAACTGAATATATATGTGTAAGAACTGAATATATTTGTGTAAGAATTCTGCATATATATGTGTAATAATTGAATATATATGCGTAAGAACGGAATATATATGTGTAAGAACTGAATATATAATGTGTAAGAACTGAATATATATGCGTAAGAACTAAATATATATGCGTAAGAACTGAATATATATACGTAAGAACTGAATATATATGTGTTAGAACTGAATATATATGCGTAAGAACTGAATATATATGCGTAAGAACGGAATATATATGTGTAAGAACTGAATATATATGTGTAAGAAACTGAATTATGTATGTGTTAGAACGGAATATATATGTGTAAGAACTGAATATATATGCGTAATAACGGAATATATATGTGTAAGAACTGAATATATATGTGTAAGA
This sequence comes from Cyrtodaria siliqua, assembly GCA_037043455.1. Taxonomy (NCBI): domain Eukaryota; kingdom Metazoa; phylum Mollusca; class Bivalvia; order Adapedonta; family Hiatellidae; genus Cyrtodaria; species Cyrtodaria siliqua. Next base: position 6,386 of record JAWPHD010024544.1, on the reverse strand, counting down.
ACTGAATATATATGTGTTAGAACTGAATATATATGTGTAGAACTGAATATATATGTGTAAAGAAACTGAATATATATGTGTAAGAGCTGAATATATATGTGTAAGAACTGAATATATATGCGTAAGAACTGATATATATGCGTAAGATCGGAATATATGTGTAAGAACTGAATATATGCGTAAAAAACTGAATAAATATGTGTAAGAACTGAATATATTTGTGTAAGAACTGCAATATAATGTGTAAGAAATGAATATATATGCGTAAGAACGGTATATATATGTGTAAGAACTGAATATATCTGTATTAGAACTGAATATATATGTGTAAGAACTGAATATATATGTGTAAGAACTGCATATATATGTGTAAGAAACTGAATATATATGCGTAAGAACTGAATATATATGTGTAAGAACTGAATATATATGTATAAGAACTGATATATATGTGTAAGAACGGAATATATATGTGTAAGAATTGAATATATATGTGTAGACACTGATATATATGTGTTAGAACGGAATATATATGCGTAAGAACGGAATATATATGCGTAAGAACGGAATATATATGTGTAAGAACTGAATATATATGTATAAGAACTGAATGTATATGTGTAAGAACTGAATATATATGTGTAAGAACTGAATATATGCTAAGAACGGAATATATGCGTAAGAACTGAATATATATGTGTAAGAACTGAATATATATGTGTTAGAAATGAATATATATTTGTAAGAACTGAATATATATGTGTAAGAACTGAATATATAGTGTAAGAGCTGAATATATATGCGTAAGAACTGAATATATGCGTAAGAACTGAATATATGCGTAAGAACTGAATATATGCGTAAGAACTGAATATATTTGTGTAAGAACTACATATATATGTGTAAGAACTGAATATATATGCGTAAGAAAGGAATATATATGTGTAAGAACTGAATATATATGTGTAAGGAACTGAATATATATGTGTTAGAAATGAATATAATATGTGTAAGAACTGAATATATATGTGTAAGAACTGAATATATGTGTAAGAGCTGAATATATATGTGTAAAGTACTGAATATATATGCGTAAGAACTGAATATATATGCGTTAGATCGGAATATATGTGTAAGAACTAAACATATATGCGTAAGAATTGAATATATATGCGTAAAAACTGAATATATGCGTAAGAACTGAATATATGCGTAAGAACTGAATATATATGTGTAAGAACTGAATATATTTGTGTAAGAACTGCATATATATGTGTAAGAACTGAATATATATGTATAAGAACTGCATATATATGTGTAAGAACTGAATATATATGTGTAAGAACTGCATATATATGTGTAAGAAACTGAATATATATGCGTAAGAACTGAATATATATGTGTAAGAAACTGAATATATATGTATAAGAACTGAATATATATGTGTAAGAACGGAATATATATGTGTCAGAACTGAATATATATGTGTAAGAACTGAATATATATGTGTTAGAACGGAATATATATGCGTAAGAACGGAATATATATGCGTAAGAACGGAATATATAAGTGTAAGAACTGAATATATATGTATAAGAACTGAATGTATATGTGTAAGAACTGAATATATATGTGTAAGAACTGAATATATGCATAAGAACGGAATATATGCGTAAGAACTGAATATATATGTGTAAGAACTGAATATATATGTATAAGAACTGAATATATATGTGTAAGAACTGAATATATATGTGTAAGAACTGCATATATATGTGTAAGAACTGAATATATATGCGTAAGAACTGAATATATATGTGTAAGAACTGAATATATATGTATAGAGAACTGAATATATATGTGTAAGAACGGAATATATATGTGAAAAAATTGAATATATATGTGTAAGAAATGATATATATGTGTTAGAACGGAATATATATGCGTAAGAACGGAATATATATGCGTAAGAACGGAATATATATGTGTAAGAACTGAATATATATGTATAAGAACTGAATGTATATGTGTAAGAACTGAATATATATGTGTAAGAACTGAATATATGCATAAGAACGGAATATATGCGTAAGACCTGAATATATATGTGTAAGAACTGAATATATATGTGTTAGAAATGAATATATATGTGTAAGAACTGAATATATATGTGTAAGAACTGAATATATATATGTAAGAGCTGAATATATATGCGTAATAACTGAATATATGCGTTAAGAACTGAATATATTCGTAAGAACTGAATATATGCGAAGAACTGAATATATATGTGTTAGAACTGAATATATTTGTGTAAGAACTGCATATATATGTGTAAGAACTGAATATATATGCCGTAAGAAAGGAATATATATGTGTAAGTACTGAATATATATGTGTAAGAACTGAATATATATGTGTTAGAAATGAATATATATGTGTAAGAACTGAATATATATGTGTAAGAACTGAATATATATGTGTAAGAGCTGAATATATATGTGTAAGTACTGAATATAATATGCGTAAGAACTGAATATATATGCGTAAGATCGGAATATATGTGTAAGAACTGAACATATATGCGTAAGAATTGAATATATATGCGTAAAAAACTGAATATATGCGTTAGAACTGAATATATGCGTAAGAACTGAATATATATGTGTAAGAACTGAATATATTTGTGTAAGAACTGCATATATATGTGTAAGAAGTGAATATATATGTGTTAGAACTGAATATATATGCTTAAGAACTGAATATATATGCGTAAGAACGGAATATATATGTGTAAGAACTGAATATATATGTGTAAGAACGGAATATATATGTGTAAGAACTGAATATATATGCGTAAGAACGGAATATATATGTGTAAGAACTGAATATATATGTGTAAGAACTGAATATATATGTGTTAGAACTGAATATATATGTGTAGAACTGAATATATATGTGTAAGAACTGAATATATATGTGTAAGAGCTGAATATATAAGTGTAAGAACTGAATATATATGCGTAAGAACTGAATATATATGCGTAAGATCGGAATATATGTGTAAGAACTGAATATATGCGTAAAAACTGAATAAATATGTGTAAGAACTGAATATATTTGTGTAAGAACTGCATATATATGTGTAAGAAATGAATATATATGCGTAAGAACGGTATATATATGTGTAAGAACTGAATATATATGTATAAGAACTGAATATATATGTGTAAGAACTGAATATATATGTGTAAGAACTGCATATATATGTGTAAGAACTGAATATATATGCGTAAGAACTGAATATATATGTGTAAGAACTGAATATATATGTATAAGAACTGAATATATATGTGTAAGAACGGAATATATATGTGTAAGAATTGAATATATATGTGTAAGAACTGATATATATGTGTTAGAACGGAATATATATGCGTAAGAACGGAATATATATGCGTAAGAACGGAATATATATGTGTAAGAACTGAATATATGTATAAGAACTGAACGTATATGGGTAAGAACTGAATATATATGTGTAAGAACTGAATATATGCATAAGAACGGAATATATGCGTAAGAACTGAATATATATGTGTAAGAACTGAATATATATGTGTTAGAAATGAATATATATGTGTTAGAACTGAATATATATGCGTAAGAACTCAATATATATGCGTAAGAACGGAATATATATGTGTAAGAACTGAATATATATGTGTAAGAACTGAATATATATGTGTTAGAACGGAATATATATGTGTAAGAACTGAATATATATGCGTAATAACGGAATATATATGTGTAAGAACTGAATATATATGTGTAAGAACTGAATATATATGTGTAAGAACTGAATATATATGCGTAAGAACTGAATATATATGCGTAAGATCGGAATATATGTGTAAGAACTGAATATATGCGTAAAAACTGAATAAATATGTGTAAGAACTGAATATATTTGTGTAAGAACTGCATATATATATGTAAGAAATGAATATATATGCGTAAGAACGGTATATATATGTGTAAGAACTGAATATATATGTATAAGAACTGAATATATATGTGTAAGAACTGAATATATATGTGTAAGAACTGCATATATATGTGTAAGAACTGAATATATATGCGTAAGAACTGAATATATATGTGTAAGAACTGAATATATATGTATAAGAACTGAATATATATGTGTAAGAACGGAATATATATGTGTAAGAATTGAATATATATGTGTAAGAACTGATATATATGTGTTAGAACGGAATATATATGCGTAAGAACGGATATATATGCGTAAGACGGAATATATATGTGTAAGAACTGAATATATATGTATAAGAACTGAATGTATATGCTGTAAGAACTGAATATATATGTGTAAGAACTGAATATATGCATAAGAACGGAATATATGTGTAAGAACTGAATATATATGTGTAAGAACTGAATATATATGTGTTAGAAATGAATATATATTTGTAAGAACTGAATATATATGTGTAAGAACTGAATATATATGTGTAAGAGCTGAATATATATGCGTAAGAACTGAATATATGCGTAAGAACTGAATATATGCGTAAGAACTGAATATATATGTGTAAGAACTGAATATATTTGTGTAAGAACTACATATATATGTGTAAGAACTGAATATATATGCGTAAGAAAGGAATATATATGTGTAAGAACTGAATATATATGTGTAAGAACTGAATATATATGTGTTAGAAATGAATATATATGTGTAAGAACTGAATATATATGTGTAAGAACTGAATATATGTATAAGAGCTGAATATATATGTGTAAGTACTGAATATATATGCGTAAGAACTGAATATATATGCGTTAGATCGGAATATATGTGTAAGAACTAAACATATATGCGTAAGAATTGAATATATATGCGTAAAAACTGAATATATGCGTAAGAACTGAATATATGCGTAAGAACTGAATATATATGTGTAAGAACTGAATATATTTGTGTAAGAACTGCATATATATGTGTAAGAACTGAATATATATGTATAAGAACTGAATATATATGTGTAAGAACTGAATATATATGTGTAAGAACTGCATATATATGTGTAAGAACTGAATATATATGTATAAGAACTGAATAAATATGTGTAAGAACTGAATATATATGTGTAAGAACTGCATATATATGTGTAAGAACTGAATATATATGCGTAAGAACTGAATATATATGTGTAAGAACTGAATATATATGTATAAGAAACTGAATATATATGTGTAAGAACGGAATATATATGTGTAAAATTGAATATATATGTGTAAGAAATGATATATATGTGTTAGAACGGAAATATATATGCGTAAGAACGGAATATATATGCGTAAGAACGGAATATATATGCGTAAGAACGGAATATATAAGTGTAAGAACTGAATATATATGTATAAGAACTGAATGTATATGTGTAAGAACTGAATATATAATGTGTAAGAACTGAATATATGCATAAGAACGGAAATATATGCGTAAGAACTGAATATATATGTGTAAGAACTGAATATATATGTATAAGAACTGAATATATATGTGTAAGAACTGAATATATATGTGTAAGAACTGCATATATATGTGTAAGAACTGAATATATATGCGTAAGAACTGAATATATATGTGTAAGAACTGAATATATGTATAAGAACTGAATATATATGTGTAAGAACGGAATATATATGTGTAAAAATTGAATATATATGTGTAAGAAATGATATATATGTGTTAGAACGGAATATATATGCGTAAGAACGGAATATATATGCGTAAGAACGGAATATATATGTGTAATAACTGAATATATATGTATAAGAACTGAATGTATATGTGTAAGAACTGAATATATATGTGTAAGAACTGAATATATGCATAAGAACGGAATATATGCGTAAGACCTGAATATATATGTGTAAGAACTGAATATATATGTGTTAGAAATGAATATATATGTGTAAGAACTGAATATATATGTGTAAGAACTGAATATATATATGTAAGAGCTGAATATATATGCGTAATAACTGAATATATGCGTAAGAACTGAATATATGCGTAAGAACTGAATTATGCGTAAGAACTGAATATATATGTGTAAGAACTGAATATATTTGTGTAAGAACTGCATATATATGTGTAAGAACTGAATATATATGCGTAAGAAAGGAATATATATGTGTAAGAACTGAATATATATGTGTAAGAACTGAATATATATGTGTTAGAAATGAATATATATGTGTAAGAACTGAATATATATGTGTAAGAACTGAATATATATGTGTAAGAGCTGAATATATATGTGTAAGTACTGAATATAAATGCGTAAGAACTG
>JAWPHD010024543.1:0-18885 GCA_037043455.1 Cyrtodaria siliqua | reverse complement strand
TCAGGCCTTTTATTAATATTCTCTATATATAGTGAGAGATGGGTTTGAAAATCAGACCTTTTATTAATAGTCTCTATATTTAGAGTGAGAGATGGGTTTGATAATCAGGCCTTTTATTAATATTCTCTATATATATAGGGAGAGATGGGTTTGATAATCAGGCCTTTTATTATTATTCTCTATATATAGTGAGAGATGGGTTTGATAATCAGGCCTTTTATTAATATTCTCTATATATATAGAGAGAGATGGGTTTGATAATCAGGCCTTTTATTAATATTCTCTATATATAGAGTGAGAGATGGGTTTGATAATCAGACCTTTTATTAATATTCTCTATATTTAGAGTGAGAGATGGGTTTGATAATCAGGCCTTTTATTAATATTCTCTATATATATAGAGAGAGATGGGATTGATAATCAGGCCTTTTATTAATATTCTCTATATATAGAGTGAGAGATGAGTTTGATAATCAGACCTTTTATTAATATTCTCTATATTTAGAGTGAGAGATGGGTTTGATAATCAGGCCTTTTATTAATATTCTCTATTATATAGAGAGAGATGGGTTTGATAATCAGGCCTTTTATTAATATTCTCTATATATAGAGTGAGAGATGGGTTTGATAATCAGGCCTTTTATTAATATTCTCTATATATATAGAGAGAGATGGGATTGATAATCAGGCCTTTTATTAATATTCTCTATATATAGAGTGAGAGATGGGTTTGATAATCAGACCTTTTTTAATATTCTCTATATATAGAGTGAGAGATGGGTATGATAATCACGCCTTTTATTAATATTCTCTATATATAAAGTGAGAGATGGGTTTGATAATCAGGCCTTTTATTAATATTCTCTATATATATAGAGAGAGATGGGTTTGATAATCAGGCCTTTTATTAATATTCTATATATATAGAGTGAGAGATGGGTTTGATAATCAGGCCTTTTATTAATATTCTCTATATATATAGAGAGAGATGGGTTTGATAATCAGGCATTTTATTAATATTCTCTATATATAGTGAGAGATGGGTTTGATAATCAGGCCTTTTATTAATATTCTCTATATATAGAGAGAGAGATGGGTTTGATAATTAGGCCTTTTATTAATATTCTTTATATTTAGAGGGAGAGATGGGTTTGATAATCAGGTCTTTTATTAATATTCTCTATATTTAGAGGGAGAGATGGGTTTGATAATCAGACCTTTTATTAATATTCTCTATATTTAGAGTGAGAGATGGGTTTGATAATCAGGCCTTTTATTAATATTCTCTATATATATAGAGAGAGATGGGTTTGATAATCAGGCCTTTTATTAATATTCTCTATATATAGTGAGAGATGGGTTTGATAATCAGGCCTTTTATTAATATTCTCTATATTTAGAGTGAGAGATGGGTTTGATAATCAGGCCTTTTATTAATATTCTCTATATATATAGAGAGAGATGGGTTTGATAATCAGGCCTTTTATTAATATTCTCTATATATAGTGAGAGATGGGTTTGATAATCAGGCATTTTATTAATATTCTCTATATTTAGAGGGAGAGATGGGTTTGAAAATCAGACCTTTTATTAATAGTCTCTATATTTAGAGTGAGAGATGGGTTTGATAATCAGGCCTTTTATTAATATTCTCTATATATATAGGGAGAGATGGGTTTGATAATCAGGCCTTTTATTATTATTCTCTATATATAGTGAGAGATGGGTTTGATAATCAGGCCTTTTATTAATATTCGCTATATATATAGAGAGAGATGGGTTTGATAATCAGGCCTTTTATTAATATTTTCTATATATATTGAGTGAGAGATGGGTTTGATAATCAGACCTTTTATTAATATTCTCTATATTTAGAGTGAGAGATGGGTTTGATAATCAGGCCTTTTATTAATATTCTCTATATATATAGAGAGAGATGGGTTTGATAATCAGGCCTTTTATTAATATTCTCTATATATAGAGTGAGAGATGGGTTTGATAATCAGGCCTTTTATTAATATTCTCTATATATAGAGAGAGATGGGATTGATAATCAGGCCTTTTATTAATATTCTCTATATATAGAGTGAGAGATGAGTTTGATAATCAGACCTTTTATTAATATTCTCTATATTTAGAGTGAGAGATGGGTTTGATAATCAGGCCTTTTATTAATATTCTCTATATATATAGAGACATGGGTTTGATAATCAGGCCTTTTATTAATATTCTCTATATATAGAGTGAGAGATGGTTTGATAATCAGGCCTTTTATGAGAGATGGGTTGATAATCAGGCCTTTTATTAATATTCTCTATATATATAGAGAGAGATGGGATTGATAATCAGGCCTTTTATTAATATTCTCTATATATAGAGTGAGAGATGGGTTTGATAATCAGACCTTTTATTAATATTCTCTATATATAGAGTGAGAGATGGGTATGATAATCACGCCTTTTATTAATATTCTCTATATATAGAGTGAGAGATGGGTTTGATAATCAGCCTTTTATTAATATTCTCTATATATATAGAGAGAGATGGGTTTGATAATCAGGCCTTTTATTAATATTCTATATATATAGAGTGAGAGATGGGTTTGATAATCAGGCCTTTTATTAATATTCTCTATATATATAGAGAGAGATGGATTGATAATCAGGCCTTTTATTAATATTCTCTATATATAGAGTAAGAGATGGGTTTGATAATCAGACCTTTTATTAATATTCTCTATATATAGAGTGAGAGATGGGTTTGATAATCACGCCTTTTATTAATATTCTCTATATATAGAGTGAGAGATGGGTTTGATAATCAGGCCTTTTATTAATATTCTCTATATATATAGAGAGAGATGGGTTTGATAATCAGGCCTTTTATTAATATTCTCTATATATAGAGTGAGAGATGGGTTTGATAATCAGACCTTTTATTAATAATCTCTATATTTAGAGAGAGAGATGGGTTTGATAATCAGACCTTTTATTAATATTCTCTATATATAGAGTGAGAGAAGGGTTTGATAAGCTGGCCTTTTATTAATATTCTCTATATATATAGAGAGAGATGGGTTTGATAATCAGGCCATTTATTAATATTATCTATATATAGAGTGAGACAAGGGTTTGATAATCAAGCCTTTTATTAATATTCTCTATATTTAGAGAGAGAGATGGGTTTGATAATCAGGCCTTTTATTAATATTCTCTATATTAAGAGTGAGAGATGGGTTTGATAATCACGCCTTTTATTAATATTCTCTATATATAGAGTGAGAGATGGGTTTGATAATCAGGCCTTTTATTAATATTCTCTATATATATAGTGAGAGATGGGTTTGATAATCAGACCTTTTATTAATATTCTCTATATATAGAGTGAGAGAAGGGTTTGATAAGCTGGCCTTTTATTAATATTCTCTATATATAGAGAGAGAGATGCGTTTGATAATCAGGCCATTTATTAATATTCTCTATATATAGAGTCAGAGAAGGGTTTGATAATCAAGCCTTTTATTAATATTCTCTATATTTAGAGAGAGAGATGGGTTTGATAATCAGGCCTTTTATTAATACTCTCTATATATATAGAGAGATGGGTTTGATCAGGCCTTTTATTAAATTCTCTATATATAGAGTGAGAGATGGGTTTGATAATCAGACCTTTTATTAATATTCTCTATATATAGAGTGAGAGATGGGTTTGATAATCAGACCTTTTATTAATATTCTCTATATATATAGAGAGATGGGTTTGATCAGGCCTTTTATTAATATTCTCTATATATAGAGTGAGAGATGGGTTTGATAATCAGACCTTTTATTAATAGTCTCTATATATATAGAGTGAGAGATGGGTTTGATAATCAGGCCTTTTATTAATATTCTCTATATATAAAGTGAGAGATGGGTTTGATAATCAGACCTTTTATTAATATTCTCTATATATATAGAGAGAGATAGGTTTGATAATCAGGCCTTTTATTAATATTCTCTATATATAGAGTGAGAGATGGGTTTGATAATCAGACCTTTTATTAATATTCTCTATATATAGAGTGGGAGATGGGTTTGATAATCAGGCCTTTTATTAATATTCTCTATATTTAGAGTGAGAGATGTGTTTGATAATCACGCATTTTATTAATATTCTCTATATATAGAGTGAGAGATGAGGGTTTGATAATCAGGCCTTTTATTAATATTCTCTATATATATAGAGAGAGATGGGTTTGATAATCAGGCCTTTTATTAATATTCTCTATATATATAGAGAGAGATGGGTTGATAATCAGGCCTTTTATTAATATTCTCTATATATAGAGTGAGAGATGGGTTTGATAATCAGACCTTTTATTAATAATCTCTATATTTAGAGAGAGAGATGGTTTGATAATCAGACCTTTATTAATATTCTCTATATATAGAGTGAGAGATAGGTTTGAAAATCAGACCTTTTATTAATATTCTCTATATATAGAGTGAGAGATGGGTTTGATAATCAGGCCTTTTATTAATATTCTCTATATATATAGAGAGAGATGGGTTTGATAATCAGGCCTTTTATTAATATTCTCTATATATAGAGTGAGAGATGGATTTGATAATCAGACCTTTTATTAATATTCTCTATATATATAGAGAGAGATGGGTTTGATAATCAGGCCTTTTATTAATATTCTCTATATATAGAGTGAGAGATGGGTTTGATAATCAGACCCTTTTATTAATATTCTCTATATATATAGAGAGAGATGGGTTTGATAATCAGACCTTTTATTAATATTCTCTATATATATAGAGAGAGATGGGTTTGATAATCAGGCCTTTTATAATATTCTCTATATAAAGAGTGAGAGATAGGTTTGATAATCAGACCTTTTATTAATATTCTCTATATATAGAGTGAGAGATGGGTTTGATAATCAGGCATTTTATTAATATTCTCTATATATAGAGTGAGAGATGGGTTTGATAATCAGGCCTTTTATTAATATTCTCTATATATATAGAGAGAGATGGGTTTGATAATCAGGCCTTTTATTAATATTCTCTATATATAGAGTGAGAGATGGGTTTGATAATCAGACCTTTTATTAATATTCTCTATATATAGAGTGAGAGATGGGTTTGATAATCAGGCCTTTTATTAATATTCTCTATATTTAGAGTGAGAGATGGGTTTGATAATCAGGCCTTTTATTAATATTCTCTATATATAGAGTGAGAGATGGTTTGATAATCAGACCTTTTATTAATATTCTCTATATATAGAGTGAGAGAAGGGTTTGATAAGCTGGCCTTTTATTAATATTCTCTATATATATAGAGAGAGATGCGTTTGATAATCAGGCCATTTATTAATATTCTCTATATATAGAGTCAGAGAAGGGTTTGATAATCAAGCCTTTTATTAATATTCTCTATATTTAGAGAGAGAGATGGGTTTGATAATCAGGCCTTTTATTAATATTCTCTATATATATAGAGATGGGTTTGATCAGGCCTTTTATTAATATTCTCTATATATAGAGTGAGAGATCGGGTTTGATAATCAGACCTTTTATTAATATTCTCTATATATAGAGTGAGAGATGGGTTTGATAATGAGACCTTTTATTAATATTCTCTATATATAGAGTGAGAGATGGGTTTGATAATCAGACCTTTTATTAATATTCTCTATATATATAGAGAGATGGGTTTGATCAGGCCTTTTATTAATATTCTCTATATATAGAGTGAGAGATGGGTTTGATAATTAGACCTTTTATTAATATTCTCTATATATATAGAGAGATGGGTTTGATCAGACCTTTTATTAATATTCTCTATATATAGAGTGAGAGATGGGTTTGATAATCAGGCCTTTTATTAATATTCTCTATATATAGAGAGAGACGGGTTTGATAATCAGGCCTTTTATAAATATTCTCTATATAAAGAGAGAGATGGGTTTGATAATCAGGCCTTTTATAAATATTCTCTATATATAGAGAGAGATGGGTTTGATCAGGCATTTTATTAATATTCTCTATATATAGAGTGAGAGATGGGTTTGATAATCAGACCTTCTATTAATATTCTCTATATATATAGAGAGAGATGGGTTTGATAATCAGACCTTTTATTAATATTCTCTATATATATAGAAAGATGGGTTTGATCAGGCCTTTTATTAATATTCTCTATATATAGAGAGAGATGGGTTTGATAATCAGACCTTTTATTAATATTCTCTATATATAGAGTGAGAGATGGTTTGATAATCAGACCTTTTATTAATATTCTCTATATATATAGAGAGAGATGGGTTTGATAATCAGACCTTTTATTAATATTCTCTATATATAGAGTGAGAGATGGGTTTGATAATCAGACCTTTTATTAATATTCTCTATATATAGAGTGAGAGATGTGTTTGATAATCAGACCTTTTACTAATATTCTCTATATATATAGAGAGATGGGTTTGATCAGGCCTTTTATTAATATTCTCTATATATAGAGTGAGAGATTGGTTTGATAATCCGACCTTTTATTAATATCCTCTATATATAGAGAGAGATGGGTTTGATAATCAAGCCTTTTATTAATATTCTCTATATTTAGAGAGATATGGGTTTGATAATCAGGCTTTTTATTAATATTCTCTATATATAGAGAGATATGGGTTTGATAAGCTGGCCTTTTATTAATATTCTCTATATATAGAGAGAGATGGGTTTGATAATCAGGCCTTTTATTAATATTCTCTATATATAGAGAGAGAGATGGGTTTGATAATCAGGCCTTTTATTAATATTCTCTATATATAGAGAGAGATGGGTTTGATAATCAAGCCTTTTATTAATATTCTCTATATTTAGAGAGATATGGGTTTGATAATCAGGCTTTTTATTAATATTCTCTATATATAGAGAGATATGGGTTTGATAAGCTGGCCTTTTATTAATATTCTCTATATATAGAGAGAGATGGGTTTGATAATCAGGCCTTTTATTAATATTCTCTATATATAGAGAGAGAAGGGTTTGATAATCAGGCCTTTTATTAATATTCTCTATATATAGAGAGAGAAGGGTTTGATAATCAGGCCTTTTATTAATATTCTCTATATAAAGAGAGAGATGGGTTTGATAAGCTGGCCTTTTATTAATATTCTCTATATATAGAGAGAGATGGGTTTGATAATCAGGCCTTTTATTAATATTCTCTATATAAAGAGAGAGATTGGTTTGATAATCAGGCCTTTTATTAATATTCTCTATATATAGAGTGAGAGATGGGTTTGATAATCAGGCCTTTTATTAATATTCTCTATATATAGAGAGAGACGGGTTTGATAATCAGGCCTTTTATAAATATTCTCTATATAAAAAGAGAGATGGGTTTGATAATCAGGCCTTTTATAAATATTCTCTATATATAGAGAGAGATGGGTTTGATAAGCTGGCCTTTTATTAAAACTCTCTATTTATAGAGAGAGAGATGGGTTTGATAATCAGGCCTTTTATTAATACTCTCTATATATATATAGGGAGAGATGGGTTTGATAATCAGGCCTTTTATTAATATTCTCTATATATATATACAGAGAGATGGGTTTGATAATCAGGCCTTTTATTAATATTCTCTATATATAGAGAGAGATGGGTTTGATAATCAGGCCTTTTATAAATATTCTCTATATATAGAGAGAGAGATGGGTTTGATAATCAGGCCTTTTATTAATATTCTCTATATATAGAGAGAGAAGGGTTTGATAATCAGGCCTTTTAATAATATTCTCTATATAAAGAGAGAGATGGGTTTGATAAGCTGGCCTTTTATTAATATTCTCTATATAAAGAGAGAGATTGGTTTGATAATCAGGCCTTTTATTAATATTCTCTATATATAGGGTGAGAGATGGGTTTGATAATCAGGCCTTTTATTAATATTCTCTATATATAGAAAGAGAAGGGTATGATAATCAAGCCTTTTATTAATATTCTCTATATATAGAGACGGGTTTGATAATCAGGCCTTTTATAAATATTCTCTATATAAAGAGAGAGATGGGTTTGATAATCAGGCCTTTTACTAATATTCTCTATATATAGAGAGAGAGATGGGTTTGATAATCAGGCCTTTCATTAATATTCTCTATATATAGAGAGTGAGAGATGGGTTTGATAATCAGGCCTTTTATTAATATTCTCTATATACAGAGAGAGAGAGATGGGTTTGATAATCAGGCCTTAGAGAGAGATGGGTTTGATAATCAGGCCTTTTATTAATATTTTCTATATATAGAGAGAGATGGGTTTGATAATCAGGCCTTAGAGAGAGATGGGTTTGATAATCAGGCCTTTTCATTAATATTCTCTTTATATATATAGAGAGAGATGGGTTTGATAATCAGGCCATTTATTAATATTCTCTCTATATAGAGAGAGATGGGTTTGATAATCAGGCCTTTTATTAATATTCTCTATATATAGAGAGAGATGGGTTTGATAATCAGGCCTTAGAGAGAGATGGGTTTGATAATCAGGCCTTTTATTAATATTCTCTATATAAAGAGAGAGATGGGTTTGATAATCAGGCCTTTTACTAATATTCTCTATATAAAGAGAGAGAGATTGGTTTGATAATCAGGCCTTTTATTAATTTTCTCTATATATAGAGAGAGATGGGTTTGATAATCAGGCCTTTTATTAATATTCTCTATATAAAGAGAGAGATTGGTTTGATAATCAGGCCTTTTATTAATATTCTCTATATATAGAGAGAGATGGGTTTGATAATCATGCCTTTTATTAATATTCTCTATATAAAGAGAGAGATGGGTTTGATAATCAGGCCTTTTATTAATATTCTCTATATATAGAGAGAGAGATGGGTTTGATAATCAGGCCTTTTATTAATATTCTCTATATATAGAGAGAGATGGGTTTGATAATCAGGCCTTTTATTAATATTCTCTATATATAGAGAGTGAGAGATGGGTTTGATAATCAGGCCTTTTATTATTATTCTCTATATAAAGAGAGAGAGATTGGTTTGATAATCAGGCCTTTTATTAATTTTCTCTATATATAGAGAGAGATGGGTTTGATAATCAGGCCTTTTATTAATATTCTCTATATAAAGAGAGAGAGATTGGTTTGATAATCAGGCCTTTTATTAATATTCTCTATATATAGAGAGAGATGGGTTTGATAATCACGCCTTTTATTAATATTCTCTATATAAAGAGAGAGATGGGTTTGATAATCAGGCCTTTTATTAATATTCTCTATATATAGAGAGAGAGATGGGTTTGATAATCAGGCCTTTTATTAATATTCTCTATAAAGAGAGAGAGATGGGTTTGATAATCAGGCCTTTTATTAATATTCTCTATATATAGAGAGTGAGAGATGGGTTTGATAATCAGGCCTTTTATTATTATTCTCTATATACAGAGAGAGAGAGATGGGTTTGATAATCAGGCCTTAGAGAGAGATGGGTTTGATAATCAGGCCTTTTATTAATATTCTCTATATAAAGAGAGAGATGGGTTTGATAATCAGGCCTTTTATTAATATTCTCTATATATATATAGAGAGAGATGGGTTTGATAATCAGGCCTTAGAGAGAGATGGGTTTGATAATCAGGCCTTTTATTAATATTCTCTATATAAAGAGAGAGATGGGTTTGATAATCAGGCCTTTGACTAATATTCTCTATATAAAGAGAGAGATTGGTTTGATAATCAGGCCTTTTATTAATATTCTCTATATATAGAGAGAGATGGGTTTGATAATCAGGCCTTTTATTAATATTCTCTATATAAAGAGAGAGAGATTGGTTTGATAATCAGGCCTTTTATTAATATTCTCTTTATATAGAGAGAGATGGGTTTGATAATCACGCCTTTTATTAATATTCTCTATATAAAGAGAGAGATGGGTTTGATAATCAGGCCATTTATTAATATTCTCTATATATAGAGAGAGATGGGTTTGATAATCAGGCCTTTTATTAATATTCTCTATATATAGTGAGAGATGGGTTTGATAATCAGGCCTTTTATTAATATTCTCTATATATATAGAGAGAGATGGGTTTGATAATCAGGCCTTAGAGAGAGATGGGTTTAATAATCAGGCCTTTTATTAATATTCTCTATATATAGAGAGAGATGGGTTTGATAATCAGGCCTTTTATTAATATTCTCTATATATATAGAGAGAGATGGGTTTGATAATCAGGCCATTTATTAATATTCTCTATATATAGAGAGAGATGGGTTTGATAATCAGGCCTTTTATTAATATTCTCTATATATAGAGAGAGATGGGTTTGATAATCAGGCCTTTTATTAATATTCTCTATATATAGAGAGAGATGGGTTTGATAAGCAGGCCTTTTATTAATATTCTCTATATATAGAGAGAGTTGGGTTTGATAATCAGGCCTTTTATTAATATTCTCTATATATAGAGAGAGATGGGTTTGATAATCAGGCCTTTTATTAATATTCTCTATATATAGAGAGAGAGATGGGTTTGATAAGCTGGCCTTTTATTAATATTCTTTATATAAAGAGAGAGAGATTGGTTTGATAATCAGGCCTTTTATTAATATTCTCTATATAAAGAGAGAGATGGGTTTGATAATCAGGCCTTTTATTAATATTCTCTATATATATAGAGAGAGATGGGTTTGATAATAAGGCCTTTTATTAATATTCTCTATATAAAGAGAGAGATGGGTTTGATAATCAGGCCTTTTATTAATATTCTCTATATATATAGAGAGAGATGGGTTTGATTGATAATCAGGCCTTTTATTAATATTCTCTATATAAAGAGAGAGATAGGTTTGATAATCAGGCCTTTTATTAATATTCTCTATATATAGAGAGGTAGATGGGTTTGATAAGCTGGCCTTTTATTAATATTCTCTATATATAGAGAGAGAAGGGTTTGATAAGCTGGCCTTTTATTAATATTCTCTATATATAGAGAGAGAAGGGTTTGATAAGCTGGCCTTTTATTAATATTCTCGATATATAGAGAGAGAATGGTTTGATAAGCTGGCCTTTTATTAATATTCTCTATATACAGAGAGAGATGGGTTTGATAAGCTGGCCTTTTATTAATATTCTCTATATACAGAGAGAGAGATGGGTTTGATAATCTGGCCTTTTAGTAATATTCTCTATATATAGAGTGAGAGATGGGTTTGATAATCAGGCCTTTTATTAATATTCTCTATACAGAGAGAGAGAGAGAGAGATGGGTTTGATAATCAGGCCTTCCTTCACACGATGGTAAGTGTGTTGTAATTTCACAAATGAGTGAATGCAACCAAGCGAAAACAGAACACGCCTTCCATCAAGTGAATGTTCTGAAATCGACCCCTTAAAACATACAAATGTCTATATGTAAGTAGTTTTGGCAGTCATGTCATGGGTCTAAATTTGTGCCGTTCACAGCTGGCTAATATCATTCAGCATTGCAGAACACGGTATCGAGTGTTGATAATGGTTTGTACGTATGTACGACTTGGGTTTAACGTCACTTTTAACAATCTTTCAGTCTTTTCTTGAAGGCGTCTACTTGTAGCAGTGAACTCACTGCTCAACTTTATAGTGCTGACATACTGGAATACCAAGCGGTAGTCATGACATGATACCCCACCCAGTGACATGATACTGACATCAGGCCGACCAGTCCCAGAACTACCCTTTATATGAAAAGGAGCTACTAATACCACTTTTATGATGTCTTTGGTATGTCCCGGCCGGGGATTGAACCCATGATCTACACCATGCGAGATGAATGCTCTACCACTATGCCACACTGCCCTGATGATGGCTGCCTCTTCATATAACACTGATATGAATTATGATATAAAGCAAGACTACCTGAAGAACATTGTTTAGAGTGCTGATAATGGCTGCCTCTTCATTTAACGCTGGAATAATAATACTCCACTTTGGTTTCTGCAGTTGCTGTCTAGTTACACCAACTTCTCTCTCAAACACTTCAACATCCTCCTCAGTATCCTATAAATAGGCAGACATAAGTGAAATATCTTCTATAAATATGTAGACATAATGCAATATCATTCTCAGTATCCTATAAATAGGCAGACATAAGTGTTATCTCTTTTATATACAAAGGTGCAATATCATCCCCAGAACTCTATAAATAGGTAGACATAAGGGAAATATCTTCTATATAAAACATGTAGACAAAAGTGCAGTATTATACCCAGAATCCCATAAATAGGCAGACATACCATAAGTGAAATCAGGACTTTATATTTCAATCATCACCCTAGGTGAAATATAGTCTAAAAAGACTGTTAATATGTAGACAATAGTGCAGTATCATCCCCAGAACTCTATAAATAGGTAGACATAAGTGAAATATCTTCTATAAATATGCAAACAAAAATGCAATATCTTCCCCCAGTATCTTATAAATAGGTAGATAAAGTGAAACATCTTCTATACACATAATGCCGAGTCAACGAGGGATTCTTCTCGGGGCTCAAATGATAGAGGTACTATAATCCTTAGAACTACACACACACACAAAACATCTTCTATAAATATGTAGACAAAAGTGCAGTATCTTCTATAAATATGTAGACAAAAGTGCAGTATCTTCTATAAATAAAGTGCAGTATCTTCTATAAATATGTAGACAAAAGAGCAGTATCTTCTATAAATATGTAGACAAAAGTGCAGTATCTTCTATAAATATGCAGACAAAAGTGCAGTATCTTCTATAAATATGTAGACAAAAGGACAAAAGTGCAGTATCTTCTATAAATATGTAGACAAAAGTGCAGTATCTTCTATAAATATGTAGACAAAAGTGCAGTATCTTCCTCGGAATCCTATAAATAGGTAGATAAGAGCGAAAAGTCGTCTAAAAATATGTAGACAAAAGTGCAGTATCTTCTATAAATATGTAGACAAAAGTGCAGTATCTTCTATAAATATGTAGACAAAAGTGCAGTATCTTCTATAAATATGTAGACAAAAGTGCAGTACCTTCTATAAATATGCAGACAAAAGTGCAGTACCTTCTATAAATATGTAGACAAAAGTGCAGTACCTTCTATAAATATGCAGACAAAAGTGCAGTACCTTCTATAAATATGTAGACAAAAGTGCAGTATCTTCTATAAATATGCAGACAAAAGTGTAGTATCTTCTATAAATATGTAGATAAAAGTGCAGTATCTTCCTCGGAATCCTATAAATAGGTAGATAAGAGCAAAAAGTCGTCTAAAAATATGTAGACAAAAGTGCAGTACCTTCTATAAATATGTAGACAAAAGTGCAGTACCTTCTATAAATATGTAGACAAAAGTGAAGTACCTTCTATAAATATGTAGACAAAAGTGCAGTATCTTCCTCGGAATCCTATAAATAGGTAGATAAGAGCGAAAGGTCGTCTAAAAAATATGTAGACAAAAGTGCAACATCTTCCTCTGACAGTAGTATAATAATAGTTCAGTGAATTAATCAAATAAATGGTCATTTATATAAACATTTTACAGGAAACAATAAATGGATATTTGCATCATTTTAATAATGTCTAGCAAGTTTTACCTCAGAAACTTGAAATCAATAAATAATATTAAAAAATCCTTTTACAAGTAAATATACTTCAAATAGGATTTTTTTTAATTTACTTCTTGATTTACAAATTCCTGTGGTTTTACAAACTTGCAGTGATGCCTCAGTATTGAAAAAGACTTATTTACGAACAACCCCTCATCAACAAAAATCTAAATATTGTACAAACCACATCTTGTAGTACAGTATTCAACACAGAAACACAAGCACCAAGACCCTTTGCCCTGTTGATCTGTTGAAGAAAAACTTTATCTGTTCCCCAATCTATCTCCTCAAATATGGAGTCTAGAAGAAAAAATAGAAGACCAAAATCAGAAAGTTTCAGCTATTCAGCATCTAGGTGACAATTAACTGTCTAAAATACAGGATCTTACATTCATGATTATTTATTATTTAATTTATTAAACGAGTTTGCAAAAAATAATATTATGCGACAGTTTGCCGAGCATTATTAGTGTTTTAGTCAATAAGTTTAATCAAATCAATAATAAATTATCATGAATGTGTGATTCTATCCATATCAAATAGTCTTTAAACATCACATAACAACATATTATGTCAGAGAATGTGTCTCAAATTGATATCACTGGCGTTAAGTTATTCAACTTATATTTACTCAGTACATTTAAAAACACAACGTTTTTGGTTTTCGTTTATTTTTAGTCTGCTGTTTTTTTGGTTCAAATCAAGATTGTATTTTATGTTAGTACACAAGTCTCTTTGTCCCAAAGGTTAACATATGGCGATAAACCGTTGCATAAGATTTGCTCTACTTTTTTCAGTTAAAACACATTTAACATCTTTAATATATTTAGAAATTCATAAAATACCAAGTGCTGCATTTTCAAATGTACTGAGTCTACCAATAGTGAATTATTGAAAATATAGAATTGTGTTAACCTGTACACTCTCAGCTGTAATAAAGCTATTATTAGTTAATCTGTTGCTCACTTTTTTAATTTTTCCGAAGAACAGTATGGAAGCAGAAGTGTTCCGTGCTGTTCAAATATATAAATAATTAAAAAGTTAAAATTTATTAATAAAAGAATTAACAGCGCTTATAAAGTTGATCCTACTCAGACTAAAATGTAATAAAAATAAATTATTTAACAGGTGGGTTATTTTATCCTGATTTCTTTCACTCGGCGGAAGACATGTTATCTTTTTTCCGTCTGCATCCACCCACTCATGAAAAAACATCAAACCTTCCATCTCATGAAAGAATAACTGATATTCAACCAATTTTTACATAATCTCTAGGTAAACGTTTAGCAAAAAAAAAAAACAATTATTGAATTATCCTTCTGATCATGATGTTGACAATGATCCTAGCCTAGTGCTCGCTAATGTACTTTACATGATTTTTTTTTCACAAGCGTCTACTACCGTTATTTTAAAGGGACAAATGGCAAGCTTGAGTTTTATTCAAGCAATAAAATTAACACCTCAGTTTATTAATCCTGTCTCATTTTGACTTTAAAACTGTTTGAAATATAATTAAATAAAAATCTGAGATTTCGATTTTCTTCAATATTCTACCAAATTTGTAAATATATTATTCGTGCAATATTATCAAAAGTTAGTAATATGTTAAAACAATTTGCTTTGAAATTTATATTCGAATATATCAATAATTGCAAATATGCAAGTTATGTTGCAAACTAACTGGAAGCCGCGTGTTTTGAACAAATCAAGACTGCCGTGTGTCCCTTTAAATACCGCTAACGTAATCTTTATAAAACTCAGACTACTATGTAATAGATAGAGTCTGGTCTCAGCGAGTTGGCTCATTTAAACACCGAGATGGGCTTAGCCCGTCGAGGTGTTTAAATAACCAATGAGCTGAGCCAGACTCTATCTTTTTTGTAGCATGGTGTACTTAGTAACACTATGACGTCATATTGACCGTACTCTAAATTCCAATATCCGGTAGTTGTAGTACGGTAAAGCCACGCCCCTTTAGTTACCCTAAATTAAACGATTTAATGCTCTGCATTCATCAAAGAAAATGTCACCGACCATGCTACAATTCATAGGTAATACCTATGAAATAGTAGTAAATATCAAAATTGTTGAAATCCCTTTTATGTCAGCACAAATTTTAATAATACATACACACCAAGATAAACTTGAGCCTCGCACGCAAAACCTATCAGGTAGTAGCCACCATCTTGTGCCTTTCCTATCACCATATTTGTCTCCTTGTCTGTCAGTGAACAGAATGCTTCGCGGATGTCCGATTCATTAACGCCTGGAATGTCTGCACCTGGAAAGTGATGGTTTATCATTAAAGTTTTATAAATTATGACATCTATTGTTTCATAGTTATGACCCACTGGGAACTTCACTTTAGCTTGTAAGTGAGAAAGCGTTGATTCTTTAATTAGCAGGAGAGGGTTACAGCACTGGTCCTACCCAGGAAAAAAAGAGTGATCTGCCTCCACCACGAAAAAAAAAAGATATTGCCTAAAATGTCCTGAAAATGACGTAAAACACCATTCAGCCATTAATAGTTATAAAACAGTGCCACCTGTCTCAATGTCTTTTCTGAGATATTTCCAGTCCACCATAATTACTTGTATTTCTATATTAAAGGGGTAGACTTGTTATGCTCATAATGGTATATTTGAAGAGACTTAAGACTAACTGATAATAATCTCTTTGGCAAATTAATGCTTCCAATCCAAGTCCCAATATATGGCGTACATAATAGAGCAGGAAAACACTTCATCTTACAGTAGGCATTCTGATATTGTACAAATGCCAAGATGTTTCACAAATTATTGTATAATCAATAAAATATTATGTTCTAAATACTAGATGGGTGTTCCGTGGAACACTTGTGTTGCCTGTCAGCGCTTTGTCAGTATAACAAGGTTTTTTGGACCCAGATAAATGACCTGGACAAACTGGCCTGAGTAAATTTTCGTGAAGAAAACAAGAGGTCAATGACCTTGAAGCTCTACTGATTGATTTTGATTTCAGGAAGTATTCGCTACAGACTTGTTTTTAAAAAAAATTATTTTTAGCCGTGGCGGCCATCTTGAATTTCCGGCCGACCTGAAATTTTGCTAGGATCAATTAGACATCAAGAGCAACATTTCTGTACAGTTTCATGAAAATTCGCCAAGTAGTTTCAAAGGAGTAGTCGCTACAAGTTTTTACTATATAACTCTATGTAAACAAAGATGGCCGCTGGCAGCCATGTTTAACGTCGAATCAAAACAATTTTTGACAAGGACCAACATCATGTCATGCTGATCGTTTTAGAAAAAGTCCCATACCAATATCACTTACAGTTTTCAAGAGTAGTCGCTACAAACTTGTATTTTGAAAAATTATTTTTAGCCGTGGCGGCCATCTTGAATTTCCGGCCGACCTGAAATTTTGCTAGGATCAATTAGACATCGAGAGCAACATTCCTGTGAAGATTCATGAAAATCCGTTAAGTAGTTTCAGAGGAGTAGTCGCTACAAGTTTTCATTATATAACTCTATGTAAACAAAGATGGCCGCTGGCAGCCATGTTTAACGTTGAATCAAAACGATTTTCGACAAGGACCAACATCATGTCATGCTGATCATTTTAGAAAAAGTCCCATATCAATATCTCTTATAGTTTTCAAGAAGTAGTCGCTACAAACTTATTTATTTTAAATCTATTTTTAGCTGTGGTGGCCATCTTGAATTTCCGGCGAGCCTGAAATTTTTCTAGGATCAACTAGACATCAAGAGCAACATTCCTGCGAAGTTTCATGATTATCCGTCAAGTAGTTTTAGAGGAGTAGTCGCTACAAGTTTTTACTATATAACTCTATGTAACCAAAGATGGCCACCGGCAGCCATGTTTAACGTTGAATCAAAATAATGTTCGACTCAGATCAACAACATGTCATGCTGATAATTTTAGAAAAAGTCCCATATCAATATCACTTATAGTTTGCAAGCAGTAGTCGCTACAAACTTTTTTTTTTAAATCTATTTTTAGCTGTGGCGGCCATCTTGAATTTCTGGCCGATCTGAAATTTTGCGAGGATCAATTAGACATCAAGAGTAACGTTCCTGTGAAGTTTCATGAACATCCGCCAAGTAGTTTCAGAGGAGTAGTCGCTACAAGTTTTTACTATATAACTCTATGTAAACAAAGATAGCCGCTGCAGCCATGTTTAACGTCGAATCAAAACGATTTTTGAGAAGGACCAACACCATGTCATACTGATCATTTTAGAAAAAGTCCCATATCAATATCACTTATAGTTTTCAAGAAGTAGTCGCTACAAACTTGTATTTTAAAAATCTATTTTTAGCTTTGGCGGCCATCTTGGATTTCACATCAACATGAATTTTTGCCAGGATCAACTAGACTTCATGGGCAACATTTCTGTAAAGTTTCATGAATATCCAGCCAGTAGTTTCAGAGTAGTAGTCGCTACAAATAAAAGTTTACGGACGGACAGACAGACGGACGGACAGACGGACGACGGACGCCGCACCACGGCATAAGCTCTGCTGATCTCGATCTCTGATCTCTGAGTATTTAACCCATATAATGACCTTAAGTGTGACCATGACCTATATATTTTAGTATGATCATGTCGATGTTGTTTGTCATGATGAGTATATATTGAAAGTTTGATGAAGAAATATCAAGAAATGAGAAAGTTATAGCCAACGTTAAGTTTTCCTGACAGACGGACTGACGTTATGTTTTGTATAAATTTTTAACATAGAAGTAAAGACTTGGAATTGTAACATAGAAGTAAAGACTTGTAGTTATTATACATGTACCTTTTTGTTATTTAATTATTTTGAACAATACCAAGGACATTTTCAGACTCATTTATTAATTGTTTTGAACAATAACAAGGACATTTTTACTCATTTATTAATTATTGTGAACAATTACCAAAGACATTTTCAGACTCATTTATTAATTATTGTGAACAATAACTAGGACATTTTCACTTATTATTAATTATTGTGAACATAACAAGGACATTTTTACTCATTTATTAATTATTGTGAATAATAACAAGGACATTTTTACTCATTTATTAATTATTTTGAACAATAACAAGGACATTTTCACTTATTTATTAATTATTTTGAACAATAACAAGGACATTTTCACTTATTTAATAATTATTTTTGAACAATAACAAGGACATTTTCACTTATTTATTAATTATTGTGAACAATAACAAGGACATTTTTACTCATTTATTAATTATTGTGAACAATAACAAG
>JAWPHD010024542.1:0-18889 GCA_037043455.1 Cyrtodaria siliqua | reverse complement strand
GCGTAAGAACTGAATATATATGCGTAATATCGGAATATATGTGTAAGAACTGAACATATATGCGTAAGAATTGAATATATATGCGTAAGAACTGAATATATGCGTAAGAACTGAATATATATGTGTAAGACATGAATATATTTGTGTAAGAACTGCATATATATGTGTAAAAACTGAACATATATGCGTAAGAACGGAATATATATGTGTTAGAACTGAATATATATGTGTAAGAACTGAATATATATGCGTAAGAACGGAATATATTTGTGTAAGAACTGAATATATATGTGTAAGTACTGAATATATATGTGTTAGAACTGAATATATATGTGTAAGAACTGCATATATATGTGTAAGAACTGAATATATATGCGTAAGAACTGAATATATATGTGTAAGAACTGAATATATATGTATAAGAACTGAATATATATGTGTAAGAACTGAATATATATGCGTAAGAACGGAATATATATGTATAAGAACTGAATATATATGTATAAGAACTGAATATATATGTGTAAGAACTGAATATATATGTGTAAGAACTGCATATATATGTGTAAGAACTGAATATATATGCGTAAGAACTGAATATATATGTGTAAGAACTGAATATATATGTATAAGAACTGAATATATGTGTGTAAGAACGGAATATATATGTGTAAGAACTGAATATATATGTGTAAGAACTGAATATATATGTGTTAGAACGGAGTATATATGCGTAAAAAAAGAAAAAAATGTGTAAGAACTGAATATATACGTGTAAGAACTGAATATATATGTGTAGAACTGAATATATATGTGTAAGAACTGAATATATATGTGTAAGAACTGAATATATATTTTTAAGAACTGAATATATATGTGTAAGAACTGAATATATATGTTTAAGAACTGAATATATATGTCTTAGAACGGAATATATATGTGTAAGAACTGAATATATATGTGTTAGAACGGAATATATATGTGTAAGAACTGAATATATATGTATAAGAACGGAATATATATGTGTAAGAACGGAATATATATGTGTAAGAACTGAATAAATATGTGTAAGAACGGAATATATATGTGTTAGTACTGAATATATATGTGTAAGAACTGAATATATATGTGTAAGAACTGAATATATATGTGTAAGAGCTGAATATACATGTGTAAGAACTGAATATATATGCGTAAGAACTGAATATATATGCGTAAGAACGGAATATATATGTGTAAGAACTGAATATATATGTGTTAGAACGGAATATATATGTGTAAGAACTGAATATATATGTGTAAGAACTGAATATATATGTGTAAGAACTGAATATATATGAGTAAGAACTGAATATATATGCGTAATAACTGAATATATTTGCGTAAGAACTGAAGTTATATGCTTAAGAACGGAATATATATGTGTTAGAACGGAATATATATGTGTAAGAACTGAATATATATGCGTAAGAACGGAATATATATGTGTAAGAACTTAATATATATGCGTAAGAACTGAATATATATGCGTAAGAATTGATTATATATGCGTAAGAACGGAATATATATGTGTAAGAACTGAATATATATGCGTAAGAACGGAATATATATGTGTAAGAACTGAATATATAAGTGTAAGAACTGAATATATATGTGTAAGAACTAAATATATATGTGTAAGAACTGAATATATATGCGTAAGATCGGAATATATGTGTAAGAACTGAACATATATGCGTAAGAATTGAATATATATGCGTAAGAACTGAATATATGCGTAAGAACTGAATATATATGTGTAAGACCTGAATATATTTGTGTAAGAACTGCATATATATGTGTAAAAACTGAACATATATGCGTAAGAACGGAATATATATGTGTAAGAACTGAATATATATGTGTAAGAACTGAATATATATGCGTAAGAACGGAATATATATGTGTAAGAACTGAATATATATGTGTAAGTACTGAATATATATGTGTTAGAACTGAATATAGATGTGTAAGAACTAAATATATATGTGTAGGAACTGAATATATATGTGTAAGAGCTAAATATATATGTGTAAGAACTGAATATATATGCGTAAGAACTGAATATATATGCGTAAGAACTGAATATATATGCGTAAGAACGGTATATATATGCGTAAGAACTGAATATATATGTGTAAGAACTGAATATATTTGTGTAAGAACTGAATATATATGTGTAAGAACTGAATATATATGCGTAAGAACGGAATATATATGTGTAAGAACTGCATATATATGTGTAAGAACTGAATATATATGTGTAAGAACTGAATATATATGTGTAAGAACTGAATATATATGTCTTAGAACGGAATATATATGTGTAAGAACTGAATATATATGTGTTAGAACGGAATATATATGTGTAAGAACTGAATATATATGCGTAAGAACGGAATATATATGTGTAAGAACTGAATATATAAGTGTAAGAACTGAATATATATGTGTAAGAACTAAATATATATGTGTAGGAACTGAATATATATGTGTAAGAGCTGAATATATATGTGTAAGAACTGAATATATATGCGTAAGAACTGAATATATATGCGTAAGATCGGAATATATGTGTAAGATCTGAACATATATGCGTAAGAATTGAATATATATGCGTAAGAACTGAATATATGCATAAGAACTGAATATATATGTGTAAGACCTGAATATATTTGTGTAAGAACTGCATATATATGTGTAAAAACTGAACATATATGCGTAAGAACGGAATATGTATGTGTAAGAACTGAATATATATGTGTAAGAACTGAATATATATGCGTAAGAACGGAATATATATGTGTAAGAACTGAATATATATGTGTAAGTACTGAATATATATGTGTAAGAACTGAATATATGAGTAAGAACTGAATATATATGTGTAAGAACTGAATATATTTGTGTAAGAACTGAATATATATCTGTAAGAACTGAATATATATGCGTAAGAACTGAATATATATGCGTAAGAACTGAATATATATGCGTTAGAACGGAATATATATGCGTAAGAACGGAATATATATGCGTAAGAACTGAATATATTTGTGTAAGAACTGAATATATATGTATAAGAACTAAATATATATGCGTAAGAACAGAATATATATGTGTAAGAACTGAATATATATGTGTTAGAACTGAATATATATGTGTAAGACCTGAATATATCTGCGTCAGAACTGAATATATATACGTAAGAACTGAATATATATTCGAAAGAACTGAATATATATGCGTAAGAACTGAATATATATGCGTAAGAACTGAATATATATGCGTTAGAACGGAATATATATGTGTAAGAACGGAATATAAATGCGTAAGAACTGAATATATATGTGTAAGAACTGAATATATATGCGTAAGAACTGAATATATATGCGTAAGAACTGAATATATATCTGTAAGAACTGAATATATATGCGTAAGAACTGAATATATATGCGTAAGAACTGAATATATATGCGTTAGAACGGAATATATATGCGTAAGAACGGAATATACATGTGTAAGAACTGAATATATTTGTGTAAGAACTGAATATATATGTGTAAGAACTAAATATATTTGCGTAAGAACGGAATATATATGTGTAAGAACTGAATATATATGTGTTAGAACTGAATATATATGTGTAAGACCTGAATATATATGCGTCAGAACTGAATATATATACGTAAGAACTGAATATATATTCGAAAGAACTGAATATATATGCGTAAGAACTGAATATATATGCGTTAGAACTGAATATTTATGCGTTAAAACGGAATATATATGCGTAAGAACGGAATATAAATGCGTAAGAACTGAATATATATGTGTAAGAACTGAATATATATGTGTAGGAAATGAATATATATGCGTAAGAACTGAATATATATGCGTAAGAACTGAATATATATGCGTAAGATCGGAATATATGTGTAAGAACTGAACATATATGCGTAAGAATTGAATATATATGCGTAAGAACTGAATATATGCGTAAGAACTGAATATATGCGTAAGAACTGATTATATATGTGTAATAACTGAATATATTTGTGTAAGAATTGCATATATATGTGTAAGAACTGAATATATTTGTGTAAGAACTGAATATATATGTATAAGAACTGAATATATATGTGTTAGAACGGAATATATATGTGTAAGAACTGAATATATATGCGTAAGAACGGAATATATATGTGTAAGAACTGAATATATAAGTGTAAGAACTGAATATAAATGTGTTAGAACTAAATATATATGTGTAGGAACTGAATATATATGTGTAAGAGCTGAATATATATGTGTAAGAACTGAATATATATGCGTAAGAACTGAATATATATGCGTAAGATCGGAATATATGTGTAAGAACTGAACATATATGCGTAAGAATTGAATATATATGCGTAAGAACTGAATATATACGTAAGAACTGAATATATATGTGTAAGACCTGAATATATTTGTGTAAGAACTGCATATATATGTGTAAAAACTGAACATATATGCGTAAGAACGGAATATATATGTGTAAGAACTGAATATATATGTGTAAGAACTGAATATATATGCGTAAGAACGGAATATATATGTGTAAGAACTGAATATATATGTTTAAGTGCTGAATATATATGTGTTAGAACTGAATATAGATGTGTAAGAACTAAATATATATGTGTAGGAACTGAATATATATGTGTAAGAGCTAAATATATATGTGTAAGAACTGAATATTTATGCGTAAGAACTGAATATATATGCGTAAGAACTGAATATATATGCGTTAGAACGGAATATATATGCGTAAGAACGGAATATATATGTGTAAGAACTGAATATATTTGTGTAAGAACTGTATATATGTGTAAGAACTGAATATATATGCGTAAGAACGGAATATATATGTGTAAGAACTGCATATATATGTGTAAGAACTGAATATATATGTGTAAGAACTGAATATATATGTGTAAGAACTGAATATATATGTGTTTGAAAGGAATATATATGTGTAAGAACTGAATATATATGCGTAAGAACGGAATATATGTGTGTAAGAACTGAATATATAAGTGTAAGAACTGAATATATATGTGTAAGAACTAAATATATATGTGTAGGAACTGAATATATATGTGTAACAGCTGAATATATATGTGTAAGAACTGAATATATATGCGTAAGAACTGAATATATATGCGTAAGATCGGAATATATGTGTAAGAACTGAACATATATGCGTAAGAATTGAATATATATGCGTAAGAACTGAATATATGCGTAAGAACTGAATATATATGTGTTAGACCTGAATATATTTGTGTAAGAACTGCATATATACGTGTAAAAACTGAACATATATGCGTAAGAACGGAATATATATGTGTAAGAACTGAATATATATGTGTAAGAACTGAATATATATGCGTAAGAACGGAATATATATGTGTAAGAACTGAATATATATGTGTAAGTACTGAATATATATGTGTTAGAACTGAATATAGATGTGTAAGAACTAAATATATATTTGTAGGAACTGAATATATATGTGTAAGAGCTAAATATATATGTGTAAGAACTGAATATATGAGTAAGAACTGAATATATATGTGTAAGAACTGAATATATTTGTGTAAGAACTGAATATATCTGTAAGAACTGAATATATATGCGTAAGAACTGAATATATATGAGTAAGAACTGAATATATATGCGTTAGAACGGAATATATATGCGTAAGAACGGAATATATATGTGTAAGAACTGAATATATTTGTGTAAGAACTGAATATATATGTGTAAGAACTAAATATATATGCGTAAGAACGGAATATATATGTGTAAGAACTGAATATATATGTGTTAGAACTGAATATATATGTGTAAGAACTGAATATATATGCGTCAGAACGGAATATATATACGTAAGAACTGAATATATATTCGAAAGAACTGAATATATATGCGTAAGAACTGAATATATTTGCGTAAGAACTGCATATATATGTGTAAGAACTGAATATATTTGTGTAAGAACTGCATATATATGTGTAAGAACTGAATATATATGCGTAAGAACGGAATATATATGTGTAAGAACGGAATATATATGTGTAAGAACTGAATATGTATGTGTAAGAACTAAATATATGTGTGTTAGAATGGAATATATATGCGTAAGAACGGAATAATATATGTGTAAGAACTGAATATATATATGTATAAGAACTGAATATATAGGTGTAGAACTGAATATATATGTGTAAGAACTGAATATATATGTGTAAGAACTGAATATATATGTGTAAGAGCTGAATATATATGTGTAAGAACTGAATATATATGCGTAAGAACTGCATATATATGCGTAAGATCGGAATGTATGTGTAAGAACTGAACATATATGCGTAAGAATTGAATATATATGCGTAAGAACTGAATATATGCGTAAGAACTGAATATATGCGTAAGAACTGAATATATATGTGTAAGAACTGAATATATTTGTGTAAAAACTGCATATATATTTGTAAGAACTGAATATATATGTGTAAGAACTGAATATATATGCGTAAGAACGGAATATATATGTGTAAGAACTGAATATATTTGTGTTAGAACTGAATATATATGTGTAAGAACTAAATATATATGCGTAAGAACGGAATATATATGTGTAAGAACTGAATATATATGTGTAAGAACTGAATATATATGTGTTAGAACGGTATATATATGTGTAAAAACTGAATATATATGCGTAAGAACGGAATATATATGTGTAAGAACTGAATATATATGTGTAAGAACTGAATATATATGTGTTAGAACTGAATATATATGTGTAAGAACTGAATATATATGTCTAAGAACTGAATATATATGTGTAAGAGCTGAATATATATGTGTAAGAACTGAATATATGCGTAAGAACTGAATATATGCGTAAGAACTGAATATATATGTGTAAGAACTGAATATATTTGTGTAAGAACTGCATATGTATGTGTAAGAACTGAATATATATGCGTAAGAACGGAATATATATTTGTAAGAACTGAATATATATGTGTAAGAACTGAATATATATGTGTTAGAACTGAATATGTATGTGTAAGAACTGAATATATATGTGTAAAAACTGAATATATATGTGTTAGAACTGAATATATATGTGTAAGAACTGAATATATATGTGTAGGAACTGAATATATATGTGTAAGAGCTGAATATATATGTGTAAGAACTGAATATATATGCGTAAGAACTGAATATATATGCGTAAGATCGGAATATATGTGTAAGAGCTGAAAATATGCGTAAGAATTGAAAATATATGCGTAAGAACTGAATATATGCGTAAGAACTGAATATATATGTGTACGACCTGAATATATTTGTGTAAGAACTGCATATATATGTGTAAAAACTGAACATATATGCGTAAGAACGGAATATATATGTGTAAGAACTGAATATATATGTGTAAGAACTGAATATATATGCGTAAGAACGGAATATATATGTGTAAGAACTGAATATATATGCTGTAAGTACTGAATATATATGTGTAAGTCTGAATATATATGTGTAAGAACTAAATATATATGTGTAGGAACTGAATATATATGTGTAAGAGCTAAATATATATGTGTAAGAACTGAATATATATGCGTAAGAACTGAATATATATGCGTAAGAACTGAATATATATGCGTTAGAACGGAATATATATGCGTAAGAACGGAATATATATGTGTAAGAACTGAATATGTTTGTGTAAGAACTGAATATATATGTGTAAGAACTGAATAAATATGCGTAAGAACGGAATATATATGTGTAAGATCTGAATATATATGTGTAAGAACTGAATATATGAGTAAGAACTGAATATATATGTGTAAGAACTGAATATATATGTGTAAGACCTGAATATATATGCGTCAGAACTGAATATATATACGTAAGAACTGAATATATATTCGAAAGAACTGAATATATATGCGTAAGAACTGAATATATATGCGTTAGAACTGAATATATATGCGTTAGAACGGAATATATATGCGTAAGAACGGAATATAAATGCGTAAGAACTGAATATATATGTGTAAGAACTGAATATATATGTGTAGGAAATGAATATATATGCGTAAGAACTGAATATATATGCGTAAGAACTGAATATATATGCGTAAGATCGGAATATATGTGTAAGAACTGAACATATATGCGTTAGAGGTGAATATATATGCGTAAGAACTGAATATATGCGTAAGAACTGAATATATGCGTAAGAACTAATTATATATGTGTAATAACTGAATATATTTGTGTAAGAACTGCATATATATGTGTAAGAACTGAATATATATGTGTTAGAACGGAATATATATGTGTAAGAACTGAATATATATGCGTAAGAACGGAATATATATGTGTAAGAACTGAATATATAAGTGTAAGAACTGAATATATATGTGTAAGAACTAAATATATATGTGTAGGAACTGAATATATATGTGTAAGAGCTGAATATATATGTGTAAGAACTGAATATATATGCGTAAGAACTGAATATATATGCGTAAGATCGGAATATATGAGTAAGAACTGAACATATATGCGTAAGAATTGAATATATATGCGTAAGAACTGAATATATACGTAAGAACTGAATATATATGTGTAAGACCTGAATATATTTGTGTAAGAACTGCATATATATGCGTAAGAACTGAATATATGCGTAAGAACTGAATATATATGTGTAAGAACTGAATATATTTGTGTAAGAACTGCATATGTATGTGTAAGAACTGAATATATATGCGTAAGAACGGAATATATATTTGTAAGAACTGAATATATATGTGTAAGAACTGAATATATATGTGTTAGAACTGAATATGTATGTGTAAGAACTGAATATATATGTGTAAGAACTGAATATATATGTGTTAGAACTGAATATATATGTGTAACAACTGAATATATATGTGTAGGAACTGAATATATATGTGTAAGAGCTGAATATATATGTGTAAGAACTGAATATATATGCGTAAGAACTGAATATATATGCGTAAGATCGGAATATATGTGTAAGAACTGAACATATATGCGTAAGAATTGAAAATATATGCGTAAGAACTGAATATATGCGTAAGAACTGAATATATATGTGTACGACCTGAATATATTTGTGTAAGAACTGCATATATATGTGTAAAAACTGAACATATATGCGTAAGAACGGAATATATATGTGTAAGAACTGAATATATATGTGTAAGAACTGAATATATATGCGTAAGAACGGAATATATATGTGTAAGAACTGAATATATATGTGTAAGTACTGAATATATATGTGTTAGAACTGAATATATATGTGTAAGAACTAAATATATATGTGTAGGAACTGAATATATATGTGTAAGAGCTAAATATATATGTGTAAGAACTGAATATATATGCGTAAGAACTGAATATATATGCGTAAGAACTGAATATATATGCGTTAGAACGGAATATATATGCGTAAGAACGGAATATATATGTGTAAGAACTGAATATATTTGTGTAAGAACTGAATATATATGTGTAAGAACTGAATAAATATGCGTAATAACGGAATATATATGTGTAAGAACTGAATATATATGTGTAAGAACTGAATATATGAGTAAGAACTGAATATATATGTGTAAGAACTGAATATATATGTGTAAGACCTGAATATATATGCGTCAGAACTGAATATATATACGTAAGAACTGAATATATATTCGAAAGAACTGAATATATATGCGTAAGAACTGAATATATATGCGTTAGAACTGAATATATATGCGTTAGAACGGAATATATATGCGTAAGAACGGAATATAAATGCGTAAGAACTGAATATATATGTGTAAGAACTGAATATATATGTGTAGGAAATGAATATATATTCGTAAGAACTGAATATATATGCGTAAGAACTGAATATATATGCGTAAGATCGGAATATATGTGTAAGAACTGAACATATATGCGTAAGAATAGAATATATATGCGTAAGAACTGAATATATGCGTAAGAACTGAATATATGCGTAAGAACTGATTATATATGTGTAATAACTGTATATATTTGTGTAAGAACTGCATATATATGTGTAAGAACTGAATATATATGTGTTAGAACGGAATATATATGTGTAAGAACTGAATATATATGCGTAAGAACGGAATATATATGTGTAAGAACTGAATATATAAGTGTAAGAACTGAATATATATGTGTAAGAACTAAATATATATGTGTAGGAACTGAATATATATGTGTAAGAGCTGAATATATATGTGTAAGAACTGAATATATATGCGTAAGAACTGAATATATATGCGTAAGATCGGAATATATGTGTAAGAACTGAACATATATGCGTAAGAATTGAATATATATGCGTAAGAACTGAATATATAAGTAAGAACTGAATATATATGTGTAAGACCTGAATATATTTGTGTAAGAACTGCATATATATGTGTAAAAACTGAACATATATGCGTAAGAACGGAATATATATGTGTAAGAACTGAATATATATGTGTAAGAACTGAATATATATGCGTAAGAACGGAATGTATATGTGTAAGAACTGAATATATATGTGTAACAGCTGAATATATATGTGTAAGAACTGAATATATATGCGTAAGAACTGAATATATATGCGTAAGATCGGAATATATGTGTAAGAACTGAACATATATGCGTAAGAACTGAATATATATGTGTAAGACCTGAATATATTTGTGTAAGATCTGCATATATATGTGTAAAAACTGAACATATATGCGTAAGAACGGAATATATATGTGTAAGAACTGAATATATATGTGTAAGAACTGAATATATATGCGTAAGAACGGAATATATATGTGTAAGAACTGAATATATATGTGTAAGTACTGAATATATATGTGTTAGAACTGAATATAGATGTGTAAGAACTAAATATATATGTGTAGGAACTGAATATATATGTGTAAGAGCTAAATATATATGTGTAAGAACTGAATATATGAGTAAGAACTGAATATATATGTGTAAGAACTGAATATATTTGTGTAAGAACTGAATATATCTGTAAGAACTGAATATATATGCGTAAGAACTGAATATATATGCGTAAGAACTGAATATATATGCGTTAGAACGGAATATATATGCGTAAGAACGGAATATATATGTGTAAGAACTGAATATATTTGTGTAAGAACTGAATATATATGTGTAAGAACTAAATATATATGCGTAAGAACGGAATATATATGTGTAAGAACTGAATATATATGTGTTAGAACTGAATATATATGTGTAAGAACTGAATATATATGCGTCAGAACGGAATATATATACGTAAGAACTGAATATATATTCGAAAGAACTGAATATATATGCGTAAGAACTGAATATATTTGCGTAAGAACTGCATATATATGTGTAAGAACTGAATATATTTGTGTAAGAACTGCATATATATGTGTAAGAACTGAATATATATGCGTAAGAACGGAATATATATGTGTAAGAACGGAATATATATGTGTAAGAACTGAATATATATGTGTAAGAACTAAATATATGTGTGTTAGAATGGAATATATATGCGTAAGAACGGAATAATATATGTGTAAGAACGGAATATATATATGTATAAGAACTGAATATATAGGTGTAGAACTGAATATATATGTGTAAGAACTGAATATATATGTGTAAGAACTGAATATATATGTGTAAGAGCTGAATATATATGTGTAAGAACTGAATATATATGCGTAAGAACTGCATATATATGCGTAAGATCGGAATGTATGTGTAAGAACTGAACATATATGCGTAAGAATTGAATATATATGCGTAAGAACTGAATATATGCGTAAGAACTGAATATATGCGTAAGAACTGAATATATATGTGTAAGAACTGAATATATTTGTGTAAGAACTGAATATATATGCGTAAGAACGGAATATATATGTGTAAGAACTGAATATATTTGTGTTAGAACTGAATATATATGTGTAAGAACTAAATATATATGCGTAAGAACGGAATATATATGTGCAAGAACTGAATATATATGTGTAAGAACTGAATATATATGTGTTAGAACGGTATATATATGTGCAAAAACTGAATATATATGCGTAAGAACGGAATATATATGTGTAAGAACTGAATATATATGTGTAAGAACTGAATATATATGTGTTAGAACTGAATATATATGTGTAAGAACTGAATATATATGTCTAAGAACTGAATATATATGTGTAAGAGCTGAATATATATGTGTAAGAACTGAATATATGCGTAAGAACTGAATATATGCGTAAGAACTGAATATATATGTGTAAGAACTGAATATATTTGTGTAAGAACTGCATATGTATGTGTAAGAACTGAATATATATGCGTAAGAACGGAATATATATTTGTAAGAACTGAATATATATGTGTAAGAACTAAATATATATGTGTTAGAACTGAATATGTATGTGTAAGAACTGAATATATATGTGTAAGAACTGAATATATATGTGTTAGAACTGAATATATATGTGTAAGAACTGAATATATATGTGTAGGAACTGAATATATATGTGTAAGAGCTGAATATATATGTGTAAGAACTGAATATATATGCGTAAGAACTGAATATATATGCGTAAGATCGGAATATATGTGTAAGAACTGAACATATATGCGTAAGAATTGAAAATATATGCGTAAGAACTGAATATATGCGTAAGAACTGAATATATATGTGTACGACCTGAATATATTTGGGTAAGAACTGCATATATATGTGTAAAAACTGAACATATATGCGTAAGAACGGAATATATATGTGTAAGAACTGAATATATATGTGTAAGAACTGAATATATATGCGTAAGAACGGAATATATATGTGTAAGAACTGAATATATATGTTTTAGAACTGAATATATATGTGTAAGAACTAAATATATATGTGTAGGAACTGAATATATATGTGTAAGAGCTAAATATATATGTGTAAGAACTGAATATATATGCGTAAGAACTGAATATATATGCGTAAGAACTGAATATATATGCGTTAGAACGGAATATATATGCGTAAGAACGGAATATATATGTGTAAGAACTGAATATATTTGTGTAAGAACTGAATATATATGTGTAAGAACTGAATAAATATGCGTAAGAACGGAATATATATGTGTAAGAACTGAATATATATGTGTGAGAACTGAATATATGAGTAAGAACTGAATATATATGTGTAAGAACTGAATATATATGTGTAAGACCTGAATATATATGCGTCAGAACTGAATATATATACGTAAGAACTGAATATATATTCGAAAGAACTGAATATATATTCGAAAGAACTGAATATATATGCGTTAGAACTGAATATATATGCGTTAGAACGGAATATATATGCGTAAGAACGGAATATAAATGCGTAAGAACTGAATATATATGTGTAAGAACCTAATATATATGTGTAGGAAATGAATATATATGCGTAAGAACTGAATATATATGCGTAAGAACTGAATATATATGCGTAAGATCGGAATATATGTGTAAGAACTGAACATATATGCGTAAGAATTGAATATATATGCGTAAGAACTGAATATATGCGTAAGAACTGAATATATGCGTAAGAACTGATTATATATGTGTAATAACTGAATATATTTGTGTAAGAACTGCATATATATGTGTAAGAACTGAATATATTTGTGTAAGAACTGAATATATATGTGTAAGAACTGAATATATATGTGTTAGAACGGAATATATATGTGTAAGAACTGAATATATATGCGTAAGAACGGAATATATATGTGTAAGAACTGAATATATAAGTGTAAGAACTGAATATATATGTGTAAGAACTAAATATATATGTGTAGGAACTGAATATATATGTGTAAGAGCTGAATATATATGTGTAAGAACTGA
Source organism: Cyrtodaria siliqua (assembly GCA_037043455.1). Classification (NCBI taxonomy): domain Eukaryota; kingdom Metazoa; phylum Mollusca; class Bivalvia; order Adapedonta; family Hiatellidae; genus Cyrtodaria; species Cyrtodaria siliqua. The sequence continues at coordinate 4,807 of JAWPHD010024542.1, read as the reverse complement.
ATATATATGCGTAAGAACTGAATATATATGCGTAAGATCGGAATATATGTGTAAGAACTGAACATATATGCGTAAGAATTGAATATATATGCGTAAGAACTGAATATATAAGTAAGTACTGAATATATATGTGTAAGACATGAATATATTTGTGTAAGAACTGCATATATATGTGTAAAAACTGAACATATATGCGTAAGAACGGAATATATATGTGTAAGAACTGAATATATATGTGTAAGAACTGAATATATATGCGTAAGAACGGAATATATATTTGTAAGAACTGAATATATATGTGTAAGTACTGAATATATATGTGTTAGAACTGAATATAGATGTGTAAGAACTAAATATATATGTGTAGGAACTGAATATATATGTGTAAGAGCTAAATATATATGTGTAAGAACTGAATATATATGCGTAAGAACTGATATTATATGCGTAAGAACTGAATATATATGCGTTAGAACGGAATATATATGCGTAAGAACGGAATATATATGTGTAAGAACTGAATATATTTGTGTAAGAACTGAATATATATGTGTAAGAACTGAATATATATGCGTAAGAACGGAATATATATGTGTAAGAACTGCATATATATGTGTAAGAACTGAATATATATGTGTAAGAACTGAATATATATGTGTAAGAACTGAATATATATGTGTTTGAACGGAATATATGTGTAAGAACTGAATATATATGAGTAAGAACGGAATATATGTGTGTAAGAACTGAATATATAAGTGTAAGAACTGAATATATATGTGTAAGAACTAAATATATATGTGTAGGAACTGAATATATATGTGTAAGAGCTGAATATATATGTGTAAGAACTGAATATATATGCGTAAGAACTGAATATATATGCGTAAGATCGGAATATATGTGTAAGAACTGAACATATATGCGTAAGAATTGAATATATATGCGTAAGAACTGAATATATGCGTAAGAACTGAATATATATGTGTAAGACCTGAATATATTTGTGTAAGAACTGCATATATATGTGTAAAAACTGAACATATATGCGTAAGAACGGAATATATATGTGTAAGAACTGAATATATATGTGTAAGAACTGAATATATATGCGTAAGAACGGAATATATATGTGTAAGAACTGAATATATATGTGTAAGTACTGAATATATAAGTGTTAGAACTGAATATAGATGTGTAAGAACTAAATATATATGTGTAGGAACTGAATATATGTGTAAAAGCTAAATATAAATGTGTAAGAACTGAATATATGAGTAAGAACTGAATATATATGTGTAAGAACTGAATATATTTGTGTAAGAACTGAATATATCTGTAAGAACTGAATATATATGCGTAAGAACTGAATATATATGCGTAAGAACTGAATATATATGCGTTAGAACGGAATATATATGCGTAAGAAGGGATTTAAAAGTGTAAGAACTGAATATATTTGTGTAAGAACTGAATATATATGTGTAAGAACTAAATATATATGCGTAAGAACGGAATATATATGTGTAAGAACTGAATATATATGTGTTAGAACTGAATATATATGTGTAAGAACTGAATATATATGCGTCAGAACGGAATATATATACGTAAGAACTGAATATATATTCGAAAGAACTGAATATATATGCGTAAGAACTGAATATATTTGCGTAAGAACTGCATATATATGTGTAAGAACTGAATATATTTGTGTAAGAACTGCATATATATGTGTAAGAACTAAATATATATGCGTAAGAACGGAATATATATGTGTAAGAACGAAATATATATGTGTAAGAACTGAATATATATGTGTAAGAACTAAATATATGTGTGTTAGAATGGAATATATATGCGTAAGAACGGAATAATATATTTGTAAGAACTGAATATATATATGTATAAGAACTGAATATATAGGTGTAGAACTGAATATATATGTGTAAGAACTGAATATATATGTGTAAGAACTGAATATATATGTATAAGAGCTGAATATATATGTGTAAGAACTGAATATATATGCGTAAGAACTGCATATATATGCGTAAGATCGGAATGTATGTGTAAGAACTGAACATATATGCGTAAGAATTGAATATATGCGTAAGAACTGAATATATATTCGAAAGAACTGAATATATATGCGTAAGAACTGAATATATTTGCGTAAGAACTGCATATATATGTGTAAGAACTGAATATATTTGTGTAAGAACTGCATATATATGTGTAAGAACTGAATATATATGCGTAAGAACGGAATATATATGTGTAAGAACGAAATATATATGTGTAAGAACTGAATATATATGTGTAAGAACTAAATATATGTGTGTTAGAATGGAATATATATGCGTAAGAACGGAATAATATATTTGTAAGAACTGAATATATATATGTATAAGAACTGAATATATAGGTGTAGAACTGAATATATATGTGTAAGAACTGAATATATATGTGTAAGAACTGAATATATATGTATAAGAGCTGAATATATATGTGTAAGAACTGAATATATATGCGTAAGAACTGCATATATATGCGTAAGATCGGAATGTATGTGTAAGAACTGAACATATATGCGTAAGAATTGAATATATGCGTAAGAACTGAATATATTTGTGTAAGAACTGCATATATATTTGTAAGAACTGAATATATATGTGTAAGAACTGAATATATATGCGTAAGAACGGAATATATATGTGTAAGAACTGAATATATTTGTGTTAGAACTGAATATATATGTGTAAGAACTAAATATATATGCGTAAGAACGGAATATATTTGTGTAAGAACTGAATTTATATGTGTAAGAACTGAATATATATGTGTTAGAACGGTATATATATGTGTAAAAACTGAATATATATGCGTAAGAACGGAATATAATGTGTAAGAACTGAATATATATGTGTAAAAACTGAATATATATGTGTTAGAACTGAATATATATGTGTAAGAACTGAATATATATGTCTAAGAACTGAATATATATGTGTAAGAGCTGAATATATATGTGTAAGAACTGAATATATGCGTAAGAACTGAATATATGCGTAAGAACTGAATATATATGTGTAAGAACTGAAAATATTTGTGTAAGAACTGCATATGTATGTGTAAGAACTGAATATATATGCGTAAGAACGGAATATATATTTGTAAGAACTGAATATATATGTGTAAGAACTGAATATATATGTGTTAGAACTGAATATGTATGTGTAAGAACTGAATATATATGTGTAAGAACTGAATATATATGTGTTAGAACTGAATATATATGTGTAAGAACTGAATATATATGTGTAGGAACTGAATATATATGCGTAAGAACTGAATATATATGCGTTAGAACGGAATATATATGCGTAAGAACGGAATATATATGTGTAAGAACTGAATATATTTGTGTAAGAACTGAATATATATGTGTAAGAACTAAATATATATGCGTAAGAACGGAATATATATGTGTAAGAACTGAATATATATGTGTTAGAACTGAATATATATGTGTAAGAACTGAATTTATATCCGTCAGAACTGAATATATATACGTAAGAACTGAATATATATTCGAAAGAACTGAATATATATGCGTAAGAACTGAATATATTTGCGTAAGAACTGAATATATATGTGTAAGAACTGAATATATTTGTGTAAGAACTGTATATATATGTGTAAGAACTGAATATATATGCGTAAGAACGGAATATATATGTGTAAGAACTGAAAATATGTGTAAGAACTAAATACATGTTTGTTAGAATGGAATATATATGCGTAAGAACGGAATAATATATGTGTAAGAACTGAATATATATGTGTAAGAACTGAATATATAGGTGTAGAACTGAATATATATGTGTAAGAACTGAATATATATGTGTAAGAACTGAATATATATGTGTAAGAGCTGAATATATATGTGTAAGAACTGAATATATATGCGTAAGAACTGCATATATATGCGTAAGATCGGAATGTATGTATAAGAACTGAACATATATGCGTAAGAATTGAATATATATGCGTAAGAACTGAATATATGCGTAAGAACTGAATATATGCGTAAGAACTGAATATATATGTGTAAGAACTGAATATATTTGTGTAAGAACTGCATATATATGTGTAAGAACTGAATATATATGCGTAAGAACGGAATGTATGTGTAAGAACTGAACATATATGCGTAAGAATTGAATATATGCGTAAGAACTGAATATATATTCGAAAGAACTGAATATATATGCGTAAGAACTGAATATATTTGCGTAAGAACTGCATATATATGTGTAAGAACTGAATATATTTGTGTAAGAACTGCATATATATGTGTAAGAACTGAATATATATGCGTAAGAACGGAATATATATGTGTAAGAACGAAATATATATGTGTAAGAACTGAATATATATGTGTAAGAACTAAATATATGTGTGTTAGAATGGAATATATATGCGTAAGAACGGAATAATATATTTGTAAGAACTGAATATATATATGTATAAGAACTGAATATATAGGTGTAGAACTGAATATATATGTGTAAGAACTGAATATATATGTGTAAGAACTGAATATATATGTGTAAGAGCTGAATATATATGTGTAAGAACTGAATATATATGCGTAAGAACTGCATATATATGCGTAAGATCGGAATGTATGTATAAGAACTGAACATATATGCGTAAGAATTGAATATATATGCGTAAGAACTGAATATATGCGTAAGAACTGAATATATGCGTAAGAAACTGAATATATATGTGTAAGAAC